>CANNZV010002038.1:28865-145359 GCA_947561585.1 Caprella mutica | reverse complement strand
CATGGTTATTTAAACAATAGGTAATTTAATATAGCTGAGCTAGTCTAACAGGAAGTTAATATTAAACATATAACGAGTGTGTAATACATTTAACTAAAATTTCAACAAATATGACACAAAATGAAATACATGAATATAATTAAATAATGAATATCAAAGAATAAATAAATGAGGATAGCTTGGGCTGAACAAAAGTTAAAAGAAATATAAAGTTTATCTGAAAGGGAAGAAGGTTATGTCACACGGCAAGAAGCAATTGGTACTGCAATTCAACATATCCAATTTTAGGGTAAGTTCCGTGTTATCGCACGTTTCCATATTTTCAAACTCGAAAAAATCTCTATAATTATTATTATTCAACTTTTATTTTAATTATTCATGATACCAATTAGAATAGAAGTGAAATAACAATCATAATATTTTCATTTCTGATGTGTCTGAAAATGTAGAACCAATTAATAACTCGGATCGAACTTGGTAGATATGTACCCTACTACCAAATATATTTCATGGAGCATAAAATTGATGTTGGTTCAATGTAACACAATAATTATAGAAATCTAAGTACAAGCCACTATAATAGGCTTATATTGTACTCTAACTCTAAAAAACAAATTTAATATAGAAAAAGAGATGCATGATGAAGGAGTGACAATTATATTTCTCTTGTTACTTTTCCTCACTTTAATTACTGTTTGGTAATTAAACTGAGACGTAATTCAGTAATTAAAGCGAGGTCTGCCTTTAAATACAATATAGCTACTATACATATGACATCACATTTGATACAATAACCTGTGCGATATAACTGTTGCAATTAAAATAATTAATAGGTAGTTAATATAATTACGATTGATATTTGCACATATATTTGTTGATTGTATAATTAATGTTGCATAATTGCTGAATACATATAGTTAAGTATGAAATATATAGCTATGTAGTGGAATAGCTATGATCACTACAGTTTTTACTAGTTAGATTAATTATTACGTAGGTAACTCTTTTATTGTGAAATTCGGAATTAATTTCAAAAGAAGCAGCTTCAAGGTAGAAAATTAGAGGAACTATTTAAGCTACCTATAAAATTTGTTAACTATTGCATCATATTACTTGCCTAATTAAGAACCATGGTACCTAACTATATAGAGAAATTTGTAGGTACTGAAAATATAGAACTCAATAATACTATAATGCTGAATCACGGTGTCTATTTCAGACGTAGGGTAGCGATTACGAGCGAGCAGAAATTAGAATAAAATGGTTAGATATGATATCATTTGGACCAAATATATACGTAAATTACATAACTAGCGTTATTTCTCAATAAAATTATATTACATAATCACACTAAAATTACTTTAGTCTCTCCTTAAAGTATTTTCTATGAAATATCTTATAAAGAAAACTAATTTCAGCATATACTCTTGTAAAATGTTTGTCTATGTATCATACGTTACGTAACGATTACGGGACAAAACGAGTGTAAGATGGTTAAATATGACTAAATTACATAAATAGGATTATTTCTCAATAAAACAACTCCGTTCCGGTAATTCATGCTCCGTTCCGGTAATTTATGTCCCGTTCCGGTAATTGTATGGACCCCTCTGTAACCCAGATGGCCAGACTGTAATTCATGGTAAATTCCACCGACATGTCGGTGGAATTTTTCTCCTTCAAAAATAACATTCTATCAAAGTCGTTTGAGTTTTAGCTATTTATTAAATTATTCCTATGTTACCATTAATTTTCAGTGGAAAAATGGAGAAAGTGTTGGTGGATCAGCCAAATTACTGGAAATTTATGGTGGATTTTTTCAAGATTTTTCAAAATGTCAGTGGGATTTTGTGCACCAAATACAGACTGGTCTGTAACATGGTAGATTATAGAGTTACCTGCCCAGACTGCAGGAACTGGTAAACTGTTCTCCAAGAATTCTCTATTTTGGCTTCTATTCTCAGAAAAATACATGTAAATATAGGAGGAAATTAAAGATTGTTCGCACAGAAAATGTTAAAAATGTCCCATATTCTGCTGACTGGTTACCTACCCAGACTGCAGAATATGGATCATTTTTCCAAGACTCTCTGTTGGAGTTTTTCCTGACTGCAGGAACTGGTAAACTGTTCTCCAAGAAATCCTCTATTTTGGTTTCTGTTCTCAGTAAAAATACATGTAAATACAGTAAGAAATTAAGGATTGTTCGCACAGAAAATGTTAAAAATGTCCCATATTCTGCAACTGGGCTCAGTTTTTGATTGAATTTTAGAAATTGAAATGAAATTATGAATTAATTCCTATGTTAGTAATGTTATCATTAATTTTTCTGCGGGAGATTTTTAATAAATTCCTATGTTACCATTAATTTAGCTTCAGCCAGGAGATTCTGAATCTGCTGCTGAGAGTCAGAGAGTATCTCTCTCAGTCTCTCTGAGATTCTCTCTAAACTCTAATTCCAGTCTGTATTTGGTGCACAAAATTCCACTGACTTTTAGAAAAAGCTGAAAAAATCCACTATAAATTTCCAGTAATTTCGCTGATCCACCAACATTTTACCCATTTTTCCACCGAAAATTAATGGTAACTTAGGAATAAATAGCCAGAATATTATATTCAAAGGGAAAAAATTCCACCGACATGTCGGTGGAATTTACCACGAAATACATTATACAGACAGGCTCTAATTAAATTCTCTGCGGGAGAAGAGACATATTCTGCCCAGTCTGTAAAATATGGGGCATTTTTATCATTTTCTGTGCGAACAATCCTTAATTTCCTCCTATATTTATTATTTACATGTATTTTATTGAGAACAGAACTCAGAAGCCAAAATAGAAGATTTCTTGGAGAACAGTTTACCAGCTCCCCTAGTTTCAGAGAATGTTCATTGAGTCGCCAATATTTTTTTTTTTCAAAATAAGTCAGCAAAAATTAGTAATGCAGTCGCCAGTCGTCAAAATTGAATTCCAATTTTGAAAGTCGACAGTCGCCAATACCTATATTATTATACCCCAGTCTGCAAAGTGTGTCAAATCTGTCACCAAGATTTCATATTTCAGGACAACTGGTCTCCAAAAATTTTCAAATTTGTCTCCAAAATGACCAAATTTCTTCAAAATGTCTCCAATAATAACATGTAAACATCCATGTTTAAGAGTATGTCAGTTAAAGCCAATTAATTGGTTTAGATTTCAAAAGGTCAAATCTCAGATATGTCTAATTGGCTTAAAACTTTGAATTAATTCCTATGTTCCCATGTTAATTTTGGCTTGAAATCTTCAAAAACTGAGCCAAATTGGCTTGGCTCAGACTTTTTGTGAAATTTTGGCTCAAAAATTGGCTTACAATTTTCCAGCCTCTAAAACATGGGTAAACATAGGAATTAATTAGAAAATAGTCACCAAGATCTTGTTTTTATGAATTTTCCCTCTTATATAGTCTCCAAAGATCTTTGGCGACATCATGCCATGGACGCGCTTTGTAGACTGGATTATACCTACCTAATTATCAAAAGTAGACATACCGTATTATATAATTGAGAGCGTATCAGGCTGCCAATCAGAGAGAGGCATACAACTGATACCAGCCAATCACAGAGAGGCATACTTTCTTTCATAGTTATTCATTTTTTTCCCAATAATTAGTCAGAGACTAGAGAGAATCAAATTAAAATGACAAGTAGTGACAACATCATTCATAACAAAAGATTGCAATCTTTCACAGAAAACTGATATAGATAATACATCGCGCCATATCAAAACAAAATGGCGGCTTTGTTTACATTTCAACAAAGATGCTTTTCGCCTTTCATACATGATTCTTGAGTCACCAATTTTAATTTTAAATCTAATTAAAGTGCTCATTAGACGTCTATATATGGGAAAGATAGCTACTTATTTTCACAAATTGTAAGTCGAAAATTAATCTGCGACTTGGTACATACTCTTAAACTAGGAGAGTGGCAGAGCCCGAGGGCCATAGGCTACGAGCCACACTGCAGAAACTCGTAAAGTGTTCTCAAAGAAAATTCCATGCTATGTATAAAACTCATAATAAGAGTATGTCAGTTAAAGCCAATTATAGTCAGATGGGGTGAAAAAGAAACCCTGACTTATAGGGGGGAAAAATGAACCTGCCGCCATTTTGTGAAAAATTGTCAGATTTGGAAAATGAAGGCGTCATTAGATAGGCACTATATTTGGCTTTATACAGTAGAAATCTCATTCACAAAAGTTTATTGGTTCAGTTGTGAGTGGTTCCTGAAGTGAACTATATGAATCCTTAATTCCGAAAACATCTCAAAAGGTTCAGTAAATAGGGTATAATTTTTTTGTGTGAACTTGTTTGGTCCAACTTAGGGGTGAAACTTGAACCTTGGGGGTGAAACGTGAATGTATGATATAGCTATGGCCTCTAGCTGCCATAGTATAGTAATACCAAGCCGCCAAACATGGGGTGTTTTATGAACCCGTGTGGGGTGATGTATGAACCAACATTTTGTTCACATTTCACCCCATGGGGTGAAATGTGAACAATTATTGGTTCATATTTCACCCCAGTGAACCCAAAATTTATCATGAAATGTTGTTTTAAAGTGCAATAACTACACTTTATGGTGTGTTATTGCACTGTAATGTTATAAATTTTCTTTTATATTTCAGAGTTATACCGATAATTGCTTATAAATGTGTATGTATATATATAGAATCATTAAATATGCCTAGAAATTACAAAAAGATTGAACGCACATGGAATGAAAACACCATCAGTGCTGCTGTTAATGATGTCTTAGACAAAGGTGCACCCATGAAGCCTACTGCCACGAAATATGGGCTTAGCGTTGGGCTTCTCTGGAAGCGGGGCTGTCACCTGACAACATCAAAGCAGGATCCAAGGCTACGGGCATAGTCCCTATCGATAGAAGTAAATATAAAACGGACCGATTGGACAAGATCAAGCTAGAAACCTATGGCAGATGGGTCGACAACGGAAAACCAAAGGACGACAATGACCAGCCTCTGCTTGACAACGAAGAAGGGCAATTAGAAGCTGCTACGGAAACAGAAATTGCAATACCAATGCAAGAGGAGCCAGAACCTGAGCAACAACCTGGATGCAGTTCCTGGAGTACACCATCCACAACTCCAACCCCCTGAGCTTCTACACCCAACCAACAGGAACTCTCTTTCACGTCCCCTGCACAATCACAACAGAGACAACCCCTTGAGGTCTTCCGCGAGCTGAAAAGCCTGACTCCAGAAGGCAAGAACATTTTCCAATTCATTCATGAATTGGAAAATGAAGACCAGGATAAGACGCAGAGTTATTCCTATGAGCGCTCAAGTGATAACTCAGGCTAAGTGTGTGGAAAGTATGAAGAAAATGGCAAAGAAGAAATCAACACCAGCCAAAAAGAAGCAACCAACCAAGAAGACTACGGGGAAGAAGAAAATAACAATAGACGACACAGACACAGCTGTGTCGAGTATAGAGACTGATGGACGGAGGACATCATCAGACTTTTCCCTAATAGACCTTCACGACAGAAGCCTTTCAGACACCACATCTACAGACAGACAACAAACAACAAAACAAGCTTTAATTACTAAGGAATCGGTCAACAAATATGTCGCAATCATTTACACGGAGCCACAACTTAAATACTATTGGGAAAGATTCTTAACACGATTGAATCTAATGAACAAACAACTGAGATTCAAGTTTGCTTCCTTAAACAGAAAGCCATAGGCAGTGACCCTAACAACTGGACGTGGTACGAGCCTGCAAAACCAGAAATTGAAGTCATGAATGTCCAACATGTGTTATACGGGCCTCTCATACCTTCTGTTAAGCACAACATTTTCACTTTCCCGGATAGTGAGGCAAGTGCTCTTCTTCAGGTTGGAGAATATGACCATCTTTAATCACATCAATCATCAGCATCATCACAACTCATCATCCATGTGATCTCGGTGTAATTTCCATGTGTATGTGATCTCGGTGTTATTTCTCGGTGTATGTGATCGCTACCATCATAGAGGCATCAAGCAAGAGCACCAAACTTCAAAAATACATAAGTTATTTAACATTTTTAGTGTTCATTTCACCTTGTGGGGTGATCTAGATAACCCGGTGGGGTGAAATATGAACGTTCATATGCCACCCCACACGATTCATTTTTCACCCTGAATTTGGAGAATCTGTGAACCCCGGTTTTTTGGAAGAAAAAAAAAAATCTGAAGACTAATTCAGAAATGTGCAATATGTAATAGAAGCATAATTCGGAACCGCACCTTATGGCCTTTTTTATTTTTTTGTAGCACCGATACTCAAAGAATTAAACCCTTGTCAATGAAATCGTTTACTTTTCACCCCACTTGACTATATAATTGGGGGAATAGATTAGATTTCAAAAGGTTAAAACTCAGATATGTCTAATTGGCTTTAAATTTTGAATTAATTTCTAAGTTCCCATGTTAATTTTGGCTTGAAGCCTTGAAACCCTCGAAATGTGAGCCAAATTGGCTTAGCTCAGAATTTTTTTGAAATTTAAAATTGAAAAATTGGCTTACTACTTTCCAGCCTCTGAAACATGGATTCCATGTTACAGACTACAGAGTATGTCAGTTAAACTGTTTAAAGGTTTAAAGCTAATTAATTGGCATTTCAAATCAAAAGGTCAAAACTCAAGATATGTCTAATTGGCTTAAAATTTTGAATTAATTCCTATGTTCCCAGTCTGCAGAAACTGCTAAAGTGTTCGTAGAGATCTCTTATTCTGTTCGTACTTCGTAGCAAAATTAATATAAATATAGGGATTAATTCAGAAGTGTTAGTAGCAAAATTAATGTAACTATAGGAATTAATTCAAAATTCTTCGGAGAGAATATCCCAAATATCTCCCATATTCTGCAGACTGAGACTTACTATGTTTCCATGTTAATTTTGGCTTGAAATCTTCAAAAAATGAGCCAAATTGGCTTGGCTCAGAATTTTTGTGAAATTTTGGCTCAAAAATTGGCTTACAATTTTCCAGCCTCGCCTCTGAAACATAGAAAGAAATCGTCCTGTATTGACTATTTTGGCTTTTGTTCTCAGTAAAATACATGTAGCGTAGGGACCTGGCCAACGGACATCCCAGACTGTATTTCATGGTAAACCATGTTTTAAAGTATGGACAAAGTCGCCAGTATATTGGCGACTTTTGAGGGGTTAAATAAGTTGGAATACCTGTAAATAACAAGTAAATCACTCTCAAAATAATCTCAAGAGATGCATATCAGCATAATCACTGCATATGCATCAGGCATGAAGCATAAGGATGTTTTCAAGTGTAAAATCTTCACTAGAAAGCCAAATTTTTCCTTTAAAGTATCTTAAACGTGGCGACTTGGGTCCATTTTCTCACTAAACTGGCAACTTTCCTGCCACACTTACTCAAAAACATGGATGGTAAATAATTTTTTCCATTGAAAATAATATTCTGGCAATGTCGTTGGATTTTTAGCTATTTATTCCTATGTTAACATTAATTCTTGGTGGAAAAATGGTTAAAATATTTGTGGATCAACAAAATTACTGGAAATTTATGGTGGATTTTTTCGGCAGTTTCAAAAAGTCAGTGGAATTTTTTGCACCAAATACAGACTGGCCGACATTCATTTATGACAGTATGATGATGTTTTAAAGTATTAGGAGGAAATTAAAGATTGCTTAGGTACACAGAAAATGTTAAAAAAGGTCCCATATTCTGCAGAGTAGGACTTGGGCACAGGATTAAATTTCAAATCCTGCTATAGCTAAGTTTCAGACTGGAGCAGATTCAGAATCGCCCGCAGCTAAATTAATGGTTACATAGGATTTAATTAAAAATCTTCACCATTTAAATTCCAGTCTTAAAAGAATGTCTCCACAGACCCAGGATTTTTTTACAGAAATTGGGGGTGCAGCAAATAACATAGGAATTAAATAGGACTTAGACCGGGTGGCCAGGATTAATCCTCATATGATCAAATCTTGTTATACATTCTGTCTTTTCAGACTGCCATTTACTGACAACAGTGGAAATCCGTTTTCCATACTGGAAAATTTACCGTCTTCTCTTGAATCAATCTCTGTGTTACATATATTGCGTTTTATTACATGTGAATTTCACTTCTACATACTCAGTCATTTCCATCAGAAAGGAGTATTAATTTTGAAATTTTCATATAGTATGTTATGCTGAGAATTAACGAATCATTTCCATATTTACGTTGTAAAGTTGGAATATTGATAGTATCGGACCGGGTGGCTTTGCGCATTTTCCGCATACTTTGATCTTACGAAAAAACTGGAGAAGTCAGCAAATTGATTTTTCGAGTGCAGATAGATGAAGGAACTCTTGGTTACATCATTTTACCGCCAATTAAGATGAGGAAGAAATTCATATGTTTATTTCCAATTTGAATATGTGTAAAAACGACAATTTAACTATATTTTTATGCTGCTTGTGGCAGATGAAGATGAAGTCACAATGATTTTAAATAATAAAGCTAATTATATTAAACCTTTTTAATGAACTTTATCACTAATGCAGAATTAATAGATGGAATTAAAAAAATTTGGAAAAATTTTAAAGACACGCAATTTTTCACAATTTTTCGAAGCTCTGGTGGCAGATGAAGATGACATAACAATGATTTAAAATTTGAAAGCTTTAATATAATATACTTTTTTAATTATCATTATCACTAATGCAAAATTGATAGACTAAAATTAAATTTTTTGGAAATTTTTTTAATGGCCACCAGTTTTTCAGAATTTTTCGATTTTTCGGAGCTCTGGTGGCAGATGAAGATAACATCCGGCAGGTCTGAATTTTTTTGTATATTCAAAGTAGGTATGCCAACAACTTTTCCGCACTAATGAATATTCGAATTCGAAAAAGTTGAACAAACGCTCCACCCTAGTGCGCAAGGCCACCCGGTCTGACGCTACATAACTTCATGGACTTGCTTCAACTGGCAACATCATAACAAAACATTATAATCATATAAAACGCATAGCCTATTTGTTTGCATGGAAACAAAACTGATATATTTCACACCATATTGACTGGAGGGAGAAGGAGGAAGCCCCTCCCTCCAGTCAATATGGCGCTAAACCAGTCTGCAGAATATGGGAGATATTTGGGATTTTCTCTACAAACAATTTTGAATTAATTCCTATGTTTAAATTAATAATATTACAAATACTTTTGAATTAATCCCTATATTTGCATTAATTTTGCTCTGAACAAAAGAGATCTCTGCGAACAGTTTACCAGTTCTGCAGACTGGGCACTAAATATATCAGTTTTGTTTACATTTAGACAAAGAAGTGTTCATGATACAATCATTGCAATGTATTTTTAAGATGTTGCCAGTTGAATTAAATTTATGCTGAATGAAAATCAAACGCTATGATTGCTCTATTTTAAGGGAGGGAGAGAGGTGGTTAGATATTATTGTCACTTGGGTAGGTATTATTATTATGGGTAGTTATACCATATTATAAGTTATTTACCTAGGTAGTTAATAGTTTTGCAGGTTACTAAATACTATGTACCTTCTTACCTAGTTAAATATTTAATGCATCTTAGGACCTGGCCTCTGGGTTACAAACTACCTAGGTATCTTTTCCAATTAATAGTGTTTCTTAGTTTTATGTCATAGCTACCTACTCTGCAGAAAAACTATGTTTGATGTTTGAACTGCTGCATACTCTCTCTTGCAGATATCATTCACTATTATAATTCTATGAATTCCATTTGAGAGGGATGATATTTAGACTATTACCTGGTTTAATAAGAAGAACACAGTTTAAGAATTCACTCACTTTAGTAAAAATGTCTAGCATCTCTACTCCACATTCCACATCTCAGGGAATCAAAAGACCTGCCACAGACTCCGAATCTTCCCCGCCTTCTAAAATTAGAGCATCTGAAGATGGCAAAGATTGTCCTGTGATACCAGATTCTAAACCAGTTCACAAGTATAATACATATGAAGAGTTTAAAAAGGCAAAGAAATTTGAAAGAATAAACGAGATTGCCGAAAAATGCGACAAGTCCATGGAAAATCTCGGGAAACTTATGGAAGATGCTCCTGCTCACATCAAAGCATTGGCTGGAGAAGAGACAAAGTGCACCAAAGTTGTGGTATCTAAAGGAAATGGTAACTTCACACCTATTGATCCTCAGCCTGTGGAGAGCAGCACTACTGAAGCAGATGACGGACAGTTCAACGTCAAGAAGAAAAGGCGCATGTATGGGATATTAATGTCTTACTCTGGGAAAGGGTACTTGGGAATGCAAGTGTAAGTATACTTTGTGTGTTTGTTGAGAATAATTAGGTTCTAAGATGACAGATATATTCCTATGAACTAGGTAGCTAGCTATAGGCTTTTTTGAAGGCTTTTTTATTGTATTTATTGAAAAAATGCCCTTCCAGTTTGATACATCAAATATTAATATGTTAACTAGCTATAGCTACTTGTTTCATAAACTCCCAATTGTTCCTTTTCATATGAGACAAAGAAAAGCACAATCCGTTTATAACTTTTCAAGTTATTGGCCTTTCTTAAAAAGAAATATAGTTTTGTATGAAATTCATCCTGCATCAATCTAATTTTACCTACTAGCTACAAAATAGAGCAACATAAATTATTCATTTACTTCATGAAAGACTAATCAGTTTTTTATTTGAAAATGTATCACTCAGGAATCCGCCCCATGCAACCATAGAAGGAGAGCTGCTCGGTGCTCTCCACAAAGTAAATCTATTAACAGCGGCAGAATGCCTCAAGATTCAGTCAGTGTTCTTCCAGAGGGCAGCACGGACAGACAAGGGCGTGTCTGCTGCAAGGCAAATAGTCAATTTGATGTTGCCTATTAGTGAGTGAAATATTCAATATATTTTTGATGTAAATCAGTTAATATATCTAAGATAAAGGAATTAGTGTTATTTAATATGGTATTAAACTTTTATTTTGATATTCCTACCTTTCATTTGTAAATGCCAAGTCACTGAAATAGCTAATGCTTATTAAAATACAAAAAGTTCAGAAATTCATTTCAAATATGAACCCACCAGTTGGTTACTTTGTATAAAATATATATTATTTTGTTATCAGGTGATGGAGAAGAAGATAAATACTGTGAAGATATGAACACTCTCCTGCCCCCACAAATAAGAATAATGGATCTAATTAGAGTCACTAAAAACTTTAATGCTAAGAACAAATGTGACTTTAGAACCTACTCTTACCTCTTGCCAACCTTTGCCTTCTGTCCCATGGAAGAGGTAAGTCTGGCCTAAATTAAAAATAGACATTTTACAAATCTGTTTTTACACATTCCCGATTGGGTTTTGTAAAAAATTCTGAAACATTAGAATAACTTTTTTATAAAAAATTATAGCTACATTGAATTGTTCTTTTTATTATAATACCTTTATTTCCATGGTAGCTACCAACCATTCAATATAGCAAGTCAGTTCTACTTTGCCTTATAAACTAATATAGCTAGCTAGCGTTTGTAACTGCTACAGTGACAACTTCTTCCTTTCTTTAGGTTATAACAGAGCAATATAGAATCACACCAGAAGTTTTGGAGAAGGTCAAGAAACTGTTCCACAATTACCAAGGATCTCACAACTTCCATAACTTCACTATAAGGAAGTGAGTGATTGGTGTTACTATTATTTTATTGTTATGCTTTTTTTGATGGTAGCTAGTAGCTACTATTATTTTATTGTTATGCTTTTTTTGATGGTAGCTAGTAGCTACTATTATTTTATTGTTATGCTTTTTTTGAGGGTACCTAGTAGCTACTATTATTTTATTGTTATGCTTTTTTTTGAGGGTACCTAGTAACTACAATTATTTTATTGTTATGCTTTATTAGAGGGTAGCTAGTAGCTACTATTATTATTTTAGTGTTATGATTTATTAGAGGGTAGCTATTATTATTTTTTTATTAGTATAAATTCTCAGAGGATAGCTTGGGTTACTATTTTATTGTTATGCTTCTTTAGAGGATTGCTAGTAGCTAGCTGCTATTTTTTAAAGCTACTTGCAGTTTTTGAGGATAGCTAGCGCTAGGGTTATGCTCTTCAACTACGATGTGTTAGGTAGACTCGTAGGTTTTAATTTTTTATTTTATTTCTCTTTGGGCCTCCAGGGGCTCTATCCTGAAGCTGTTTGTGGTGAATGGAGAAGGGCCCCAGTTTGGGGCCCTTGGGCCCCAAACTGTTGTAATTTGGATTATGGATTTTCTTTTTTTTTCATTTTTATCATTTTTTTAATGCTACTTGCAGTTTTAAAGGATAGTTCTAGGGTTATGCTCTTCAACTACGAGGTCTTAGATTTTTGTGTTAGGTAGGGTTGTAGGCTTCATTTCCTATCACCTCTTCATTTTCCTCTTCCATCCGTGAGTGCAGCTACCGGTGCTTGTGTCCATATTCGGCACATTCATTGGTAAGTGACTGCATTCTTGGAGTAGCTTTTCTGCATCCATGAGCATTGTCACCGACGGTGGTAAGTGACTTTGTTCATGGAGCCACTTTACTTTCTGACTGCTTCATCTAGTCCCTTGTATTTAATTTCCTTTTGACGTCAACGATATAGCCTTTGGTTCCGAAGCAGACGTTAAACCCCTACTAAATTAATTATTTGTATTTGGCCTTCAGATTGACAATTTAACGTCTGCTTTGGTTCCGTAGCAGATGCTAAAAACTTACACCCCTTCTTTATAAAATTTACATTTGTAAAAATGATTTTTTATTTCAGAATCTATCTGTAACAACAAGTTAAAGAAATAAAATGGCTCTAAAACTCATTCTAAATTTTATCATGGTACAGATATCTTGTCCGTAATTATAGCTACTTATTACTCCCTTTTCTTCAGAGCAGCAACTGAAGCGAGTGCCAAGCGATTTATTCACGACTTTGAAGTTGGGGCACCTTTTGAGAGAGACGGTATAGAGTGGATGCTATTGAAAGTAAAAGGTGAGTGCTGATAGATATTAAAGTGTAGATATTACTAAAAGTAAAAGGTGTGTCCTGATAGATATTAAAGTGTAGATATTACTAAAAGTAAAAGGTGTGTCCTGATAGATATTAAGGTGTAGATATTACTAAAAGTAAAAGGTGTGTCCTGATAGATATTAAAGTGTAGATATTACTAAAAGTAAAAGGTGAGTGCTGATAGATATTAAAGTGTAGATATTACTAAAAGTAAAAGGTGAGTGCTGATAGATATTACTAAAAGTAAAAGGTGTGTCCTGATAGATATTAAAGTGTAGATATTACTAAAAGTAAAAGGTGAGTGCTGATAGATATTAAGGTGTAGATATTACCAAAAAGTCATAGGCGAGTGCTGAAAGACATGGAAAAAATAAAAAAATCCTAACCTGTTGATAGAACGTATCTCAGTGTGTTTGTACAATAATTGTTTAAACCACTGTGACACGTTCTATCAAACTCCTTGAATATTTGTATAATAAATAAAAAGTTTTTGTAATGGTCTGAATAAAGTAACTCGCATTTAATGTAATTTAGTACATTAGGACTCCTCTTTAGTGATTGTAGAGTCCTGAGTAAGAGAACTATCCTGTATTTTGAACAAATTTGAACAAATGGTAATTAGTGTTCTAAAAACTGATGCCATTTGCTCACTATTTGGAGTAGTTTCCTTACTGAGGAGAGGACTCTACATTCACTATAGAGCAGTTCTACTGTACTGGTAAAGGATGAAGTAATTGAAAAAAAGTTACAATTACTGAATCAGTTCATTCAGTAGCTAACTAGTAAATATTAAAATCAGTTAATTCGATGCTTATACTGTACCATTGTCTGAAAAGTTCATAGATGGAGTTTCTTATAGGCTTGGATTTTGATTGTTTAATTTAGCTACTTAATTCGTAGAAAATTGTAAATGTATCATTGTCAGTTTTTGAGTAATCCTTCTTTTCCAATAAAGAATTGAATTGTTGTTTTCAGGTCAGAGTTTTATGATGCACCAGATTCGCAAAATGGTAGGGCTGGTCATTTCGATCTGCAGGGGCATAGTGCCTCCCTCTCACATGCTCGAGACATTCTCTATGAAGAAGATAGAGACGCCTAAAGCACCTGGACTGGGACTAGTGCTAGAACAGCCACACTTTGTCATCTACAACAAGAGGTTTGGCCAGGATGGCATTCACAAGGTAACTAAGTCGCATGTCTTTATCACTGATCCCATTTCATTGTCTATCCTAATAGTGCCTGTCGTGGTTTATTATTCATTTGACGTCCTCTTTGTTATTGTCACTAATAAAAAAAATACTGAAGCGTCAAGATGAACCACTTCTCCACTAATAATAATAATTTACCGAAAGAAAATTTCATTAGGTAGCTAAATATATTATTATTTATTAATATTATATTATTATTAAAATACATTATTTCATTAAATATATTTATTTAATATATATATATGAAATATTTATTTTATTAGAACACTATAGCTATTATGTTTTAATGCTCATATTTTTATACAATGTCTTTTTATGACCTAATTGAATTTCTAATCTGGTAGCTATTTAAAGCACATTTAGTATAGCTAAAGGTGACTTTTCCCCTCGTTACATTTCTTGCTGCTAAAGCTATACTGGAAATATATTCAAAACGATTTATGGAAGCTTAACAATAAGAATGGAAAGTCAAACTATCAATGAGATACTTTTCTAAACTAGTAATCAGTCACAAAATCTTTAGTCATATTTAAACTATCATTAGCTATTGTGAAACACGTAAAAAACATTTTAGAAATTATGCATCTTGATGTAATGAAACAGCTGATAAATTAGAGTTAAATGGATAAATAGTCAGTTGTACCGCTAGATGGCGTTGGTACAGATTTGGTGACAAATATTATGAACACAAACGTGACAAACGCACGCACGGAGATTGACGTTTTCACCACTAGATGGCGTAATTACATAGGCCTTCGAATATTAACCTATTCTCAATGTTGCCAAACTAGTTTCAGCTCTTCATTATTTCCAATTGACAATTGTTTCAGGCATTGGACTGGGCAGACATTGAGGATAAGACTGAGGCTTTCAGGCAGGACTTCATAGATAAGGACATCATAGCCACTGAGATCAGGGAGAAGAGTATGATAAAGTACATCAAACTGTTACACCTTTTCAGCAATGGACACGATGATGAGGTGAGTTTACTTCATGCAAATAGCTAGTAGCTAACTGTTTTAATGACTGATTTTTATAAGCCTCCCGCATTAAAAACTGACCCCAAAATAGATAGAAATTTTACGCCAATTAAATATCACAATTGTTTCTCATAGCCTGAAAATTCATACCCTCCCTGATATTAGAGAAACAAAAACGCGTTCTCCATTTTGAATCTGTATAGTTATTGCTTTATTAGCAGACCATTGCGCTTTTTTCAGCCTCTGTCATCGAATAGGTCGGTTTTCCACGCAGGAGGATCTTGAAAATGGCTATTTATTTAGATTGTTAGGTTCCTTTGGAAGGTCATGTTTTGATCGGCAATATTTATTTATTTAATTGTGATCTCGTTATTCACATCTCATTAAAACTCAATCAAATCGCCTGAAATTTGGTGGGACAATTAGTTATTTTCCAGGAACCATTTGGTTAGATTTTAGGAGAAAAGATCATTTAGCTATAACTAAAATTGTTCAGTGTTCTTTAACCCACACTATCATAAAAAGAACAAAAAATGTAGCTGCATCGATGTAATTCCCTCTACGTATGCCCGTTTTATTTATTAAACTTTACCTATATTCATTACTTTATTTCACAGTTTTCATTGAAACTTGAGAACCATATTTTATTGTAGAATAGTCATATTATAAAAATGAAACATTGGCTTCATGTCATCCTATCCATAAATATTTAACATCCTAACTCTATTTCCATTAAATTCTTTTCACATTTAGCTATATTTTGCCCCTGGATGCAGTGTGTCCAAAAAGGTTATGTTTCTTCCGTCCAAATTTTTAAAAATATAATAGACAGCTCTTAAGGTTTTTGCGATACTGTCTCTACCAAATAAGTTTCTATCGATGCAGTGTTGTGAGAAAAATGTTCTTACGGATGAAGTTTTTAACAATAACTCTTCTTTGATTGGTCAACAAGGAGGAGGAGCTAACAAGAGGCGGAGCACTAAACCGTTAGTTAGTGCTCCGCCCACTGTTGTCTCCTTCTCATTGTATATAGTTATGAGTTGAACCAAGTTTGCTACATTTCAAATAATAAAAACTTTGAAACTCTCAACATAGCTTGTTGTAATGTAGTTTGTTGTACTGCACATTTCATGATTGTTAAGTACCTATGTGTGTTAGAGGTGTGGTACGCCCTCCATTAAACTTATTAATCAATCTCCATAACCAATCAATGCGCCAGTAGCTTTAAAAACAATATCCTAAAAAAACTTATCCCCAAGGAACAATATTTTTATTAGTATATTCTTGGTGGTAGTAGCTAACCTTTTAATTTCTAACTTTGATAGGTAACACAGCCTGGATGTTCTAATTCTCCCCACCTTTTACAGACTGGAAAGCGTATAATAAACCCGCTAGGTTTGGCACACGAGACTTTCATCGGAGAACGCATTTTTGAACGTGTGGAGAGAGTCAGGGATGATTACTTCCAGGATGTGATTGCAGATGAGAAGATGGATGAAACTGTGACTGATGGAGGAGAAAAGACTGTGACTGATGGAGCAAAGACTGTGACTGATGGAGCAAAGACTGTGACTGATGGAACAAAGACTGTGACTGATGGAGCAAAGACTGTGACTGATGGAGCAAAGACTGTGACCGATGGAGCAAAGACTGTGACTGATGGAGCAAAGACTGTGACTGATGGAGCAAAGACTGTGACTGATGGAGCAAAGACTGTGACTGATGGAGCAAAGACTGTGACTGATGGAGCAAAGACTGTGACTGATGGAGCAAAGACTGTTACTGATGGAGCAAAGACTGTTACTGATGGAGCAAAGACTGTTACTGATGGAGCAAAGACTGTTACTGATGGAGCAAAGACTGTGACTGATGGAGCAAAGACTGTGACTGATGGAGCAAAGACTGTGACTGATGGAGCAAAGACTGTGACTGATGGAGCAAAGACTGTGACTGATGGAGCAAAGACTGTGACTGATGGAGCAAAGACTGTTACTGATGGAGCAAAGACTGTTACTGATGGAGCAAAGACTGTGACTGATGGAGCAAAGACTGTGACTGATGGAGAAAAGACTGTGATTGATGGGGAAAGTGATAGCCTATGTTCAGAGAAAATAGGTGCCAATAGTTGAAAGAAGGAGGTCATGTAGCTACAGATTGTACTTCGGTGTCTCTTGATCATTCTGTTATGAAACTAAATTCTAATTTCTGCAACATATTGACAATGTATCAAAAAGTTCCTCCCTTAAATTTTGCTTATATCTCCATTTTAATACATTTTGAAAATATTTAAATTGTTCCTTTCTTTTTGCAATTTAAGATTTTAAGTTCTTTGTAAATATTAGAAATTTAGAATGTAAACATACAATGTTATTCCAAGAGAGTATATTTTGTTTGATATTCCTCCTACCTCAAGGCTGTGTTACAACCTAACAGTAATAACTAGGGTTGTGACAATAAGTGTTTAAAATCATAGATCCTGAAATTATTATAGACTTATGGAATTAAAGAGTATTGAATCGTTCTAAACAAGAGGTATATAGTATTCGATACCATTTCATTTTGATTCGTCTATGATATTCTTAAGATCTATGATTTTAAACGCATATTGTCACATCCCTAGTAATAACAGTACTGTTGATGTTACTGTCTAACAGTCTTAACTGTTGATGTTTTACTGGTTGCCAAACGTTTCGTCAACTAATTTTCTGTAAAGGGGACATTAACACACCCTTTATGTGTAAAGGGGGGCGTGCCGCCCCCGTAACCCCTGCCAGGTCATTAAACAATCATGAAGTGTGCAGTACAACAAACTAGCGGATACAGGAAACTACATAACGGCCATTTTGTTGAATATATTGATATCCCCTCACGAAAATTCGTCGACGTAACGTCCTGTTGACAAAATATCTGTTGATGTGATTTTTTTCAACAAAACGTCTACTCACCATTTTACTGTTTTGGTTGTAACACAGAAGCAGACTAACGACTGCTGGGCCTCAGTTAATGTTATTTTAACTTAATAAATCATTACTAGCCAAGACCATGTCCAGCTCTGTACCTTGGGTATGATTGTTGTTGTCATTTCACCTATAACTTCATCGGTACTTCACCTATTTACATTTTTTTAGTTTGAAAGGGAAGAGCATAGCTATGTCTTTATATTGTCTGGGCAGATTAGAGAAATTTGAATTATTCCCTTCAAAAATTCACTTTCAGTGATCTATTTGTTTGGAACAATTTTAATTAAAATATACCCACGTTGCCACTTATATGATTTCTTGGAGAACAATTTACCAATTCTTGCAGTCTGGGTTACGCATACTGGTGGTTTTCCTGTAAAAGAATTTTTGCCCAGGACACATCGAAAACGCAATCAAACAAGTTAAATATATTCAATTTTACTGTTGTCCAACACTAACTTTGTATAATGTTTATTAATTAATCCAAAACAATTTTTATATATTTTATAACTAAAGAGTAATAAATATTTCAAGTTACTGATCAGTTTTTAATTATTTTATTTCATGATTTAATTAAATATAATTTTTATAGAATAGAATTTATGCATAAAAGATGTTAGCATTTTCACATTTGTGAAAATTGTAATCTCTTTAGAAAGAATATATTTTAAGAATAAATAAATAGGTTTTAAAAACTTCCATCAACGAGGCTTATTTTATCATTTTTCTGCAAACCGCATCAAATTTGATAGCATATTTTCAATGTTATATGCATTTTAAGTTTTTTATTATCAAAACTCTACAAAACTTATTTTACTTCTGACTTACTAATGAAGAAAAAGAATGTCCACCATTTGTTTTGATTGTCAACTAGGTATTAGGTATAATAAATTTATTTAATATTCGTGTAAAGGTATACAATTGGATAAACTTATTATAAAAGCGTTTGAAAACTTTAGGGAACAATTTATGATTTTAAACGAAGACTGAAAACGCATTGTTTATTCATAAAATTCAAATTTGGAATTAAAACAAAGGGTACAATCTTTTTATTCAGCATCATATTAGTGTTTCGAACAATTGTTGCACACAGAGTATTAAAAAATTTTAAAAGCAAATAGCCAATATAATATTTACCGGACCGAATTGTATGCGGTTTGCATAATACTGATTGTAGACCTTAGTTCTATGATATTATGTAATAAACTCATATTTTCCCTGGTGCCTGGAGAGGACCTTCCAGTGAACTTTTCATTCAATTCTGATGAAGGAAATGATATTAAATTAATTACCCTTCATTTTTTCTAGAGAATAATTTAGAGTTGAGGAATCCTAGTATTTGTTTTTAAGTTTCTTATGTTATTTAAAAGTTCTAAATACATTCATTCATAAGTTTTGAAATTAGACAGCGCTATGGACACCAAAGACAGAAAAGAAGAAACCTCTTCAGGTAAAACTTTTGAACTGTTGTAATTTAGTCTAGTGATTGTCTTTCCTAAAGTTTTTAATTATTGAGGTAGCTAGTTGTTATAGAAATATTTCTACAAATAGATTATGAAATTGAAAATAATTTTAAAAAAACTTAGCCTACTGAATATTTGAATTACTCCATAGCTACATTATCTGTATAATTTAAAAGAAAATATGATTCTGACACGCACAGTACTTGGAAAGTGGGTGTTAACACAGGTCATGATAGGTCAATCAGAAATATCTAGAGGTCAGATTGATTATATCAACACCCTTCCAAGGAATAACTTGGAAACTACCTAAGAAAAAGCTTGAATATTGTGTATTCAAATATACCTAGTCGACAATTGATTCACAATTTCACATTTAAAAAGATTTTAATTATTTCTTTACCCTCATTTATGTTAATTTACTCTATTTTGTGTTTATTTTATCTATCAGAAGTATCGGCTACAAACAGTTCAGTTCTGGACAACTCACTGGACGCCTCCGTTAGCAGCTCCAGTTTCGACAACACCACTGACGCTACCACGGGCAGTTCTCGTCTTGAAGACTCTGCCAGTGCGTCTTTCTCAGAGTCGGACACTCCCACTGCCCTGAATGTCTCTGAACTGCCTCAAACCGATGGAGAGGAAGATGAGAGCTTAGCGGGTTTGTTGACATACATGAAGAGCAAACTACACATAAAGGATACACCGCACAAAAAAGATAAACAAAAGGGGGTGAGTGGACTGTTAGTGTACTAATTTGTCATGTTTTACCTGTTAAGTAGGGCTGAATCGATGGTGTCAGTACTCGTAATATTAGCCATTCTTTAAGATAATGGTATCGGAATATCAATGATTTTAGGTAGCTATCTGTATTGACAGAGTGCCTATAATTATGGTGTTGGTACGGCCCCACTATAAAACAAATAACTACATTATAAAATGTAAATAGAACACACATTACTGACATTAGATAGCTACACATTGCTTCTTCCATTTCTATAAGACCATGTCACACAAAAGTTTTTGGAGCATTTTCAACGCTCCACAGGCATCCCGTAACATGGGTAGTGGATACGTATGAAATGGGTTTAACATTAAATTCTTCAGAGTCAAAAACGCTGTGTAAATGCAGTGAAAAAATGCTCGTATGACATTGCCCTAACAGTAACATCAGTGATTCCTTTTTGCCAAATGACTTTTCACTTATGTATCAGTAACCTCATGTAGCTATAACAGTATAAGTGGCACTAATCAATTATTTATGTGTTAGTATGTATACCTACATAATATAGAAGTGAAGACATCACATGTCAATTTTTTTTTAAATGTCAACCAGTGACGTCATATTTTTAAAATTCAAGTCATTGTACAGTTGTGACACGAATACAGAATAAATGTTAGAATTTTCAGAAATATGCAAAATAAAATTTCATTTAAAAAAATAATATATGTTCCAATTTAATACAGAATTTTCAAAATCTAAATCTCATTTAATACTCTTGACAACATTGGTTGACTTTTGATATAGACGCCTTTACCAGCCCTATACAGTGTTGTTAGTTCCCTCAGTAATCATACGTCTGATTTTACTGAAATTAACCTACTCTTTTTACTGCGCTGACAGCGTAAATCTGTCACAGTTATCGTACCCACTTCAATCATCAATTTTTTTAATTTAATTTTTTTTAAATTAATAATCACATCAACTTACCTCCCAACCAGGTTCTGAAGTCGCTTGATGTGGAGGGAGTGGTGGAGTACATCAAGAGTGGAAGGTGCAAGAATATCGTCACTATGGCTGGTGCCGGCATATCAACTTCAGCCGGTGAGTGAAAGAGAAAATATTGTGATTCTTTAACTGGCTACTCATGTCTAATTAAATTAATTAGATACTATACATGGAAAATTCAATTTTTCGCTATTTGAGTCTACAGATATTAAACAAATTTTATTAGAAAATCGAATTTGAATTGTAGGATCGAAAGGATGACGAGTTAATAGAGAAATAGAAAAATTTCGGATTCTTATTTTTAGGAAACTATGAAAGCTTATGTCAATCAAAATACATTAATTGAATAGATTACCAGTTTCTTCTACACAATGAATGTAGCTACTCTGATAGTTATTAACAAACATATTTAGTTTTTAAATGTGATCCTTTGAATATTTCTATCCCTCAATATAATAAGATGGGGTCTTTCCCATTTGACGACCCCCACCAGATTTAATTTTTTATGTGTATTTTTGTCCATCAAATCCGAAAATCAAAACCGTTTATTGTAGTAACTGATATTTTTCGAGATATGAGGGTTTGAAGTTATTTATTTCCTATGTATTACTGAAGGATTGAGAACTTTGAAAAAACTCGTGTTTTCATTGAAATTACTTAACCCTTTAGCGAGCCACTTTTTTTTGTTTTTCTAACTTTGAATAAAATATTTTATAACTTGTTTTGAGTTAGGACATCAGTGAGGATATGTATAAAAATTATTTTATGAGAATTTTTTTTTAATTTATAAAAAAAAGGACACATATGGCCTTTCATATATGAAAGGAGAAACGAGTGTCCACCTGGTCGCTAAAGGGTTAAACAATGTAGATTTTTTACATGAAACTGTAATGTAGTTTGTTGTACAGCACACTTCATGATTATTTAATGATCTGGCAGGGGGGGCTCGGGGGGCGTCACGCCCCCTGAATTACATATATCGAATATATTTCCAGTTTCCGTGATATTTTCAATTCATTACTTCAATGCTGATATATGTGTAATGGGGGGCGTGCCGCTCTCCATACCCCCCTGTCAGGTCATTAAACAATCATGAAGTGTGCAGTACAACAAACAAGCGGATACAACAAACTACATTACGATTATCTTCAAAGGTCCTCTCCAGGCTCCGGGAAAAAAATGAGTTTATTACATAATATTATAGAACTAAGGTCTACGATCATTATTCCGCAAACCGCATACAATTCGGTTCAGTATATATTTTATTATTTGTTTTTAAAGTTTTTTAGTACTCTGTGAGCAACAATTGAGCGAATCACTAATCTGACGCTGAGAAAAAAGATTGTACACTCTTTGTTTTGATTGTAAATTTGAATTTTACAAACAAACCATGCGTTTTCGGCCTTTATTCAAGATATTAAATGTTTCCTAAAGTATAGGTATGTATATAAACGTTTCTATTATAAGTTCATTCAATTATATACCTTTACAAGAATATTAAATGGATTTATTAAACCTAATACCTAGTTGACAATCAAAACAAATGGTGTACGTTCTTTTTCTTCAGGCTGAAAATTTCTGAAATTAGTAAGTCGAACGTAAAATAAGTTTTTTCTAGTTTTTATTATAAAAATCTTTAAAAGCATTTAAAATATGCTACCAAATTTGATGCGGTTTGCAGCAAAATGATAAGAAACATTAGCCTCGTTCAATAAGGCAATAACAATATTTGCTTGGAGGGGACCTTTAACTAAAATTGACCAAAAAGCGTGAAGACACGAGTTTTTTCAAAGTTCTCAATCCTTCAGTAATACATAGGAAATAAATAACTTTAAACCCTCATATCTCAAAAAGTATTACTTTCTACAAAAAACGGTTATGATTTTTGGATTCTATGGACAAAAATACATATAAAAAAAATTATTTGAATTAAATTTGATGGGGGTCGTCAAATGAGAAAGATCCATAAGATGGTGAAAAAGATAAGAGAGCTCTTTATTTATTGTATCAATAACATCAGAAACTACCACCTTGATTAATATTTCGAGAGTACTGAAGTAGCTACACTGTATAATGAACATAGTTTGTGTAGTCTGCTATAAAAGGACCATCAGTTTTCTATGCCTCTCTTGACTCCTCTATAATGAAGTAGGTTCTATACAGGGTGTTTTATTTCAGGTCTGACAGATTGCATAGAAACCCAAAATAAAGACTATTTCCTGAATAACAAACTGACAGAAAATGTTTCGTTATATTGATATCCTTACTCTAGGGTAAATTTTGACATCATAGGGAATTTCACGTAAAACAACTTACTTTTAAAGTTGTTTAAAGGACCCTTACCTAGGTATTCACAAATATTTACGTTCCTAAGATAATATTAGTAAAAAATAAACATAAAATTGCTACCTTATTACCTATAATGTTATTTATTGTTCAATAATTTTTCTGATATGATTAATTTTTCATTAATAATCATGTTAGGAACGGAAGTAACTAGCTACTTGTGAGTATCTAGGTAGGAGTCGTTTCAATTTTTTTAGTCAGTTTCTTGAAAACTTGCAGTTTTGATAATAGCTATAGGTTTTCGTGAAACAGTGTTGTTCTATGTGAAATTTCCTAGATTCAGAGTATCACGATAACGAAGCATTTTCGGACATTTCGTTATGGCAAATATTTTTTCTTTATTTTGCAAGTTGTCAAATTTAGTCTGATCTTAAATGAAGCACCCTGTACTTTGTAGTTCATTATAGAGGATTTCTACTGTAAAACTTACGATAACTGTGTTATATTTTCTTTTTGTCGGCTTATTTCTTAACAGACCCAGTGCAATTTTTTTTCATATAGATATGCACGGAAATGCAAATAAACTTATTTGGCAATAAACTAATATTGAACTTTTCTATTTTTAAGTCTTGTTAAATTATTTGCGTGTTTGTTACGTTTGTGTTCATAATATTTGTCACCAAATCTGTAGCAACGCCATCTAGCGGTACAGCTGACTATTTATCCATTTAACCCTAATTTATCAGCTGTTTCATTATATTAATGGTCCCCTCCACTCTATTTTTTTTATTTCTCTATGCATTAGAACTAAGGTTAGTGATTATAAAACTTCAAACCATTTCAAATTTGGTTCTATTGTTCTATAATATGTAATTTAAGATTTGTTTTTATTCTTTCTACTACACCTCTGAATTTCAAGCGAAGAAACAGTCCCTTGTGCAATAGGCTACTAGATCCGACAAATTCAAAACAATAACAAAGCTGATTGCAAGATAATGGATATATATAACGAATCCAAGTACCTAATAAAGTATTTCTTACTAATAGTTTTCATATAACATAACATTTTTCCTATCTAGAGAACTGTTCATTTTAAAACACTGCATTTGAATAGGTATGTACTATGTATATACGAACGAACATACCTACTCAATTATGGGGCTTTTTTCTTCTTATGATTCTCAGAATGAAAAAAAGCGAAATGTGAATATTTCTTATATAATCAATTGTGAACAGAATACTTTATCGATTTAAATTCTGTTTACTGTTATATGTTATATAACCTTAGCTCTACAAATTTAAAGCAATTCCAGAATTTTTTAATTTATAGTGGAGAGGACCTTTAAGATGCATAGTTTCTAGAATATGTCCAAATAATGTATCTCTAATAGTTACAGTTATACATACTATTGATTTAATTTTCTTACAAAGTTTTTTCTCGTTCCGTTGTTCAGGTATTCCCGACTTCAGGTCACCAGGCAGTGGTTTGTACAGCAACCTGCAGAAGTACAACCTACCTCACCCAGAAGCCATCTTTGAACTGGACTTCTTCTGTCAGAACCCGAAGCCTTTCTTCACCCTGGCCAAAGAACTTTACCCTGGCACATTCAACCCCACTCCTTGTCACTACTTCGTCAGGCTACTCAAAGAGAAAGGATTGCTGCTAAGGCATTACACTCAGGTTATTTAAATTGAAATGATATAAATCCTAAACTAAGAGGTATTTTTGTGTTAGGTAGGGTTTCATAACTATCACCTCTTCATTTTCCTCTTCCATCCGTGAGTGCAGTCACAGTTGCTCGTGTCCCTTTTCTTCACATTTCTTGGTAAGTGACTACATTCACGGAGTAGCTTTTCTGCATACATGAGTAGGGTTGTGACATTGCATATTTTGCATATGCTTCTCTAAAACGCATATGCTTATTAGATTTATGCATTTATCAACATGCATATGCATTTATCAACATGCATATGCATTTATCAACATGCATATGCAATTATAAATATGCATTTACTAATTTGCATATATGCATTTTCTATTTTGCATATATGCATTTACCAATATTCATATGCAATTATAATTATACATATGCATTTATTAATATGCATATGCATTTATAGATATCGCTATACTTTTATTCTCAAATGTATATGCGTTTTCTCGAAAAGCATATAACCTGTTGCATATGCAGTAGCTATATTTCCCAGTGCATATTGTCAAAACCCTATACATGAGCTATGTTACAGACTGATGGTTGGTGATTTTGTATACAGAGCCACTCTCCTTCCTCACTGCTTCTTCCAGTCCCTTGTATTTAATTAAGACAGCGACATGTCCTTTGTTTCTTAAGCAGACATTTATTTAAAAAAAAGGGTAAAGTTACTCTCAGCGAATTTAAAGGCTAAATATCTGACAAGATGCAATTTTTCTAACTCATATTTTTCTGTCCGCAGAATATAGACACGTTGGAGCATGTGGCGGGGTTGGAGGAAGATAAATTGGTGGAGGCTCACGGCTCCTTCAGAACGGCTCACTGTCTCCACTGCAATAAACTTCACTCTCAGGAGTGGATCAAACAGGAGATCTTTGATGACAGAATACCTACCTGCGAATCCTGCTCTGGTGTGGTGAAACCCGATATAGTCTTCTTCGGAGAAGGTCTTCCGAAACTTTTCTTCAACAGAATCGCCTCGGATTTTCCCAAATGTGATCTGCTAATCATCATGGGAACTTCTCTCTCAGTGCAACCATTTGCATCCTTGGTTGACGAAGTGAAACCAAACTGTCCACGGTTTCTAATCAACCGTGAGGCGGTTGGGACAGACTCTATGATGTCAATGTTGCAGCGTCTTGTTAGTCCCGGCAAGAAGAAAGGCTTGCAGATGAATGATGCTGATAATAACAGGGATGTCGCCCTATTGGGTGATTGTGATGAGGGGTGTAACAAAATGGTTGACTTACTTGGGTGGCGGGAGGAATTTGATAAATTAGTCGAGGATCATACGGCAATATTATCGGCCAAAGATAAATCCTAACAGATTATTGGGTGCAATAAATAAATCCCTTGTTCATTAGTCATTATTTTCCTATTCTATAGCTAGCTATATGATTTAATTCCACTAACGATATCTCCGTCACTCTAGTTAAATAAATTCTAGAAGCTTTTCAACGTTAACAGTAAATGTAGTAGCAAGACTAGTGCTGCCATTTTTATGGCTTGTAAATAAAATTGCTATCAATGATATAAAATAAGCACATTTTATAAGGGAATTGATTTCTCATTCAACAGTATAAATATATATATTTCCTTTGGCAACGTATAATAATATAATTCCTGAAAATAATAACTACAATAATGACTAGTACATACTATTCCGTAGATAGATAAGCAAATAAAGTATTAGAAAATACCATTATTAATGGTGTAGTGAGTGCAATGGATAACTAGGTAGTAAGTTTGTACAATGTTAATTTAACGAAGTAATATATGCAAGTAATATATAAATGAGATTCTTGTTTCATTTCCCTTCAAAAATAATAAACAACAAAATTTGGCACCGTATAGAAAAAAATTAGAAAATGTATTCTATTACACCGTGTCCTCCTCGCATCTTCTTGTGTCCACTCAGTCTCCTCCTCCATCTTCTAGTGTCCACTCAGTCTCCTCCTCCATCTTCTAGTGTCCACTCAGTCTCCTCCTCCATCTTCTAGTGTCCACTCAGTCTCCTCCTCCATCTTCTAGTGTCCACTCAGTCTTCTCCTCCTCCTTCTAGCGTCCACTCAGTCTTCTCCTCCTCCTTCTAGCGTCCACTCAGTCTTCTCCTCCTCCTTCTAGCGTCCACTCAGTCTTCTCCTCCTCCTTCTAGCGTCCACTCAGTCTTCTCCTCCTCCTTCTAGCGTCCACTCAGTCTTCCCCTCCTCCTTCTAGTGTCCACTCAGTCTTCTCCTCCTTCTAGCGTCCACACAGTCTTCTCCTCCTCCTTCTAGTGTCCACACAGTCTCCTCCTCCTTCTAGCGTCCACACAGTCTCCTCCTTCTAGCGTCCACTCAGTCTTCCCCTCCTCCTTCTAGTGTCCACTCAGTCTTCTCCTCCTTCTAGCGTCCACACAGTCTTCTCCTCCTCCTTCTAGTGTCCACACAGTCTCCTCCTCCTTCTAGCGTCCACACAGTCTCCTCCTCCTTCTAGCGTCCACACAGTCTCCTCCTGCTTCTAGCGTCCACTCAGTCTTCTCCTCCTTCTAGTGTCCACTCAGTCTCCTCCCATTCTTACCACAATATCCTCCTCATCTTCTAGCGTCCACACGCCTGACTCCTCTTCCTATCATCTGTTTTCATTGTGCGCAGAACAGTGCGTCTTCCCAATCGTTGTACGCAGTCTGGCACCACATGCTGCTCCACTCTCCTCCGCGTGATGTCATCCCTAAGGGCGTAAGAGGAGCAATGGACATTGGTCAACTGTCTCAGGTCTGCCTTTAGGAGATTCATTTGTGCTATGTGCAGCTCCAACAGGAACACCACGGAGGAGGCTATGCGAGACAGGGTGGGGGGAGGAAGGGGTCTCTCGTGGTACACACTCTCGTCCTGTCAAAAAAAAATCACAAAATGGATGGAAAGAACATCGCAGCAGTCACATACTCATAGACTCGGGAAATGGGTGTTAACATAGGTCATTACACAATCTGATACTTACTATCATGACTGCCATTTTTCCTAGTAGCTAATGTGAGTGAGTACCGAGTGTTAGTCATAATTAGGGATGTGACATTGTGCATATATGCAGTCCTCTGCATATATTTCAAGAGCATATAATATGCACAATATTAAACTAATTATTTAAATTTAAAAAGTTTGTAGGTGGAATATTGAAACTACAAATGTATTAATAAATAATATGACGCTTGGTATTTACTAAATACTATTAGTTATTGATAAATAAATGAATAGTTACAATTATTTTGGAGAGTTGTACTACTCAGAAAATATCAAAACTTATAACACGTATATATGCATATAATTTACTTCAGTAATTAAACACGAAACGGTTTAAATTTACCATTTAATAACTTAGTGTCGCTGCTTATAACTGGGGATCCTTTTAACTTTGAAGGGAACCGCTGGTCTAACAAGATGGTTTATGATTCTCGAGTCATGACTAAACTAAATATATGAATGTAGGATAGTTTAGAACTTTAGAAGACTGTATTTGACTGAAAGAAACATTTGCTCCTTTTGTTTCTTGTGATGTAGAACGGATTCTTATCCAGTACAAAAATACATTAGCAGATAATAGAAGGAGATTCACTTTCGGAAACTTTAAATAAATACAATTTAAAAATAAAGTCCAATTCCACTGTTTGAAATTGAATGTGTATATTTGAAATTGACGTACTATTAAAAAAGTCTAAATTCGAAACAGATTTGTTATATTTGTTCCATTCGATCAAACCACCAAAGTACAATTACATTCAAAACATAATTATGTACAGATTAACTTTATTTTAAATTCCGTGATTAACTTTGGGCTTCTAATATGCACACTACTGTAATATGTATATTGAATAATTTCTGGCATATAAAATGCATATTTCCAATATGCGTTTTGGTTCCGTATATATGCAAATTGACTTTTTGCATATATATTATTGATGAGACGATACCAAGATTTTTGAAGAATCTAATAAGATTCCGATTCTATCCAAATGTACTTATTCCCGATAATATTTTTATTGGCCTAGATATTTAGCTACCTAATGGTACCTTAGCAAGTGCCATATTAAATCTTCAATATATTAATAATTCCATAAGTTAATTTTTACTTAGTAGTGTTTACAAGTAGGCTGAAACTTATATGTTATAGCCATAAAGGTTTTATTTAAACTGTTTTAACACATTAGTTTTCATTTTATTGAGTAATCATCAAAGGTCCTCTCCAGGCTCCAGAAAAAAATGAGTTTATTAAATAATATTGTAGAACTAAGGTCTAGGATCATTAATTTGCAATTATTTAATTTTAGTAGGGGTTTAACGTCTGCTTCGGAACCAAAGGCCATATCGCTGACGTCAAAAGGAAATTAAATACAAGGGACTGGAAGAAGCAGTCAGATAGGAAAGTGGCTCCATGAACAAAGTCACTTACCACCGTCATTGACAATGCTCATGGATGCAGAAAAGCTACTCCGTGAATGCAGTCACTTACCAAGGAATGTGACGAAACGGGACACAAGCACCGGTGGCTGCACTCACGGATGGAAGAGGAAAATGAAGAGGGGACAGTAAATGAAGCCTACGAGTCTACCTAACACAAAAATCTAAGACCTCGTAGTTGAAGAGCATAACCCTAGCGCTATCCTCTAAAACTGCAAGTAGCGTTAAAATAATGATAAACATGGTAAAAAGGAAAAAAAGACAATCCATAATCCAAATTACAACAGTTCGGGGCCCAAGGGACGCCACCCCCCTTCTCTTCCATTCACCACAGACAGCTTCAGGATAGAGCCCCTGGGGGCCATCAATTTGCAAACCGCATAAATAGTTCAGTATATATTTTTCTATTAATCTATATGCTTTTAATATTTTCTTAGAGCAACAATTGTACGAAACACTAATCTTCCAATTTGAATTTTATAAACAAAAAATGGATGTTCGGTCTTTATTTAAGATTTAAATTGGTTTCCTGAAGTATAAAAATGTTTCTATAATTAGTTTCTCCAATTTTGTACCTTTACTGTAATATTTAATAGTGAATTGATGATACTTACCCAGTTGCCATTCAAAACAAACGGTGTAGTTACATTCTTTTTCTTCTGACTGAAAATAAGCAAGTCGGAAGCAAAATTGGTTTTGTAATGTTTTGATTATAAAAATCTTTAAAACCATAAAAAAATAGCTATAAATATGCCTTCAAATTTCATGCGGTTTGCAGCAAATTTATTAGAAGCATTAGCCTCATTGATTTAAATGATAAAAAAATTGCTTAGAGGGGACCTTTAATGTAAATACTAATTAAATAATAAATAAAAACCTAAATTATGTTGATAGTTAAGACTATTGGAAGTCTAGGATATATCTAATTTAATTGAAATTACAGTAAAAGATATTATTTAACTAGTTACTAACTTATTAGGGAGTATTGTGTTTGACCTCATCTAGAAATACATACACTACATTTTAACTTTTACAGGACAAATATACGTATTACCATGTTACATATAATACACAAATAATCGTTTTAGGTATCGGAATCGCCCTAAAATTTTGGTACTCCGATTCCGATACCTTGAAAAAAACCGATTATTCCGATACGAATTCCAATTAATCGTCCCATCACTAATATATATGCATATTTCCAATATGCATTTTCGTTCTGCATATATGCACATTGACTTAATGCATATTATATGCAGAAATAGGCATATAATATGCTGCATATCGCGTCAGAAATTATGCATATTTTATGCTGCATATTGTCACATCCCTAGTCATAATATTCAAAATTAAAGTACAGTTCAAATATCTAGTCACTAGACTCACTACGGCAGAAAAATGTTTTTTTCCAGACAAAAAACTAGTCTAGGAAAATTTGTCGAATCATCCTCTTTCTTAATTTCCCATTCTCTAATAATATTGAAGTGATGTTCCTCTAATCATCTTCTAATGCCACGAAGACTAACAAACCCTACTTCAAACTGACGTTTACAATGAATTTGGTAGATGTTTTAGTTTGATGAAATTGTTGTCACACTGTTTGACAGTGTGTACAGGGCAAGTTTCATGTGAAACTTCGTATGGGCTTGAATATTCTGTACTCAATTCAAATGTTTTTGAACTTATTGTGTCATATTTTTTATTCAATATAGATTCTCATTCTCAATCAGCTACTCTACGAATACGATTAGATGAACTATTGGAGCATTTCTTACCTGTCTATTTAGGTACAGCCTCTCAAAGAGCAAGTGGCTCCTATCCACACAGGTGTAGTTCATTATCAGGGTACTGAGGGCAGGTACAAAGGCAAGGCAGTCACCCTGATGGTGTAGCATGTACAGGTACAGCTCAGTAGCCTGAAACAACAGATGAGAATGTTGACGGGGATTTACTATTGGCAAGTGATCGCCCATCAAAACCGTAATTATTCTAATTGACTGTATTATGTATTAATTTATAATCACAAACTGAATTTTATGTATCAATTCTAAAAGCTTCTTGCACTGAAATAAAGAGTTTTCACATCAATTCTTAGTGTCCAGACTTTACATTTCAAGAAAATGAATTGTTTAAAAATTAATATTTTCATGATATAGACTAACTAGGTAGCTAAATGAAATATTTCCACAATATATTATAGATTAACTAGCCATATGATTTTATAAAATATTTTAGTAATGTAAAAGGATTAAGCAATGCTATAAAATAGCAAAGTTACTGTTTTTAAAAGAACTTTTTTAGATGGTGCTATTTTTCCCCTTTAGTCTGACAAAGACGAATTAATTACATCAACCTTTGCAAAATACCAAATAAGTAGCAAGGTAAAATTCAGTTGTAATGGAGACATTTATCAACAAAATTATTAAATATCTGCCAGACTTACAATTAGGAGGTTATAACGTCTGCTTTAACCACTAAATACAAAGGATTCTGAAGAAGAAGTGAGAAAGGAAAGTGGCTCAATGAACAACATACCAACATTAGACCACTATGCTCAGAGATAAAGAAAAGCTACTCTGTGAAAATGAGTTGATAAAAAAGAAAAGATACTGCACTTACAGATAGAAGAGGAAAATGAAGAGGTAATAGAAGCTAAATGAATCATATGAGTTTACCTAACACGAAATCTAAGACCTCGTTAATGAAAAGCATAACCCTAGCGCTAAAAAAAAAAAAAAAAAAAAAATGATAAACCTGGTAAAAATGAAAAATCCATAATCTAAAAACAACAATTTAGAGTCCAAAGGACCCCCACCCCTTCTCTTTCATCCACCACAGATAGGTAATATTAATCTCTCAATAATTTCAATATTCTTTCAAATGACTCCCTCACCTGTATATCTCTCAGTCCGTTCAATTCTACATCAGAATTGTGATAGAGGAAGTCTGTGAAGTTCCTCGAGTCGTACATCACCTTCTCAATATTCGGGTCTGAGAGGATGTCCGCCAAATTACAGTGTTTGCGACGACCAGAATACTGAACTGCATTGTCATATATTAAATCAGTGGCTACGTGGCTATCAGCAGAAACAGCAGGCTGTTGTACCTTTTTCTTGTTACCATCAGGGTTAACAGGTTCTTCAATTTGTGGTTCACTGGTATCAGTTATGTTCTTTGCAGTTATACTTCCTTTAATAGTGTTACTAGTTTCAGGTTTATTAAATAGGTTTCTTTTCAGTTCATCAGGTATTACAGACTGTACTTCATCTACTACATTAGATTTCAGATCAATTGATTCTGCTAGTACATTATCTGAAGTAGTATTGTTTGTGGGTTTTACCATTGCGCCAGATTCAGGTTTTTCAACATTTTTCTCTGCTAAATCATCAGATTTAGCTTCCATAACTTCAGGATTAACATCAGTTTTTTCAGGATATTTCTCTGGTCCTACTTCATATTTCTTTCCCAAAATATCTTCAATCTCATCATCAATATCTCTCATAATTTTGTCCTCCATCTTCCGTCGAAGTTCCAAGTCCTCATTTTGCTGACAAGTGGTCTTAGCTCTGAAGGCGCCTTCTAGCCCCAGGGTAGCTACATCAAAAAGGTACACACAGTCTTGTGTGGCAATACAGATCCAGGCAACGTCACCCCACCGCCCTAACTTGAAGCCTATTACGTTGAGACTGATGATACTCAATCGAGAAAGTTCTTCAATCTGAGAAATTGATTCAATTAGTAGCTAATTTGTTTTTAATGGAAAAATACTATTAGGATGCCCCAGAAGCAATTGCTTTTCTGGGCCTATGTGTTTCTTTCATTGCTAAGGGACTATTTTGAATTAAGTGTCTACAATAAAAACCCAGCAGTAGCCAATTGTTATATTCTTTAAAATTATCTTCAGGAATTGTTATAACTATATTATCTGCAGAGTGAAATAAAATAAATTCACTAATTAAATATTATAAGTGAAATATTTTCCACTAATTAATTTATCAATCATCAAAATTGCAATGATGGAAAGTTTGAGATTTCTAAATTTGAAATAAGAGAATTTACTATAGTTAATCATTATTATTTCATTATAATAGCTACATTAGGAATAAAGTAGCTACCAGGTGACGTAGCAATGCTCTACCAATGAAATACACGATGCAAAGTTTCAGGAAGAATTGAATTGTTGAGTAAACTTTCTTCCATTATTCGAATGAAAAAATTCCTTTATGATGGTTACAACTCCCCTCTAATATTAAATAAGTTGCTTGCTAACAAAATAAAATTTATAAAACAAATATTTCGAACCTAACTTCTGGTATTAGCTTTTTTAATGTAGCTAATCTAAAAAATCAATCAAAAATTAATTTAGCTACAGACCAGTTCACAGAATATGTGACATTTTCTACAATCCAATTCGTAAGCCACATGCAATACTAGAGAGAATTTAAATGAGTCAATTTTCAATGAATTTACTTTCTGCATTTACTCCTCATTCACAATACTATGACTATTAAGTTAGAAACTAATGAGCAATGCTTACAGCTTGGAAATAGAGTTCACCGATGGAGTCAATGACTTTCCGCTGATTAGGTCTGCGCAAACCTCTGGCAACAGGAGGGGGAAGGGGCGGAGTCTTCTCAATAGGCTCCTCCTCCTCACTGTCACTCCACATTGCCTCCATATCCTTCTTGTTCTTTTCCACCAGGTGGGGAGGCACCACCTTCTTCATGAGCAGAGAGCGACCTCTTCTCTCCTCCATTACGTTAGTTCGCTGTAAATAGAAACACATTTTAGCAAGAAGATTAACCCTTTACGCTAGTTCTGTACCGATACCATAATTATTACAGATAGCTACCAGCTCCGATACTTGGTATTAGTGATCTGCCGATGCAGATAAATATAAGATCATTGATATACCAAAACCTAAAAAAATGCCAATATAGTGAGTACTGATAGCGATAGTTTCGGTGCAGCTAAACTTTCTGAACAAGGTAACATTTGTCCTCTTTCAACTGATGTATTTTGTGGCTTTCTTTTTGAAATATTTTACTTAGATGATTGGATAAACTTTTTCATATATTAGAGCACATGTGTACACTTACACTAGTCAAGCAGAATGTAAATAAAATTGTCTTATTGTTCAAAATACTTTCTTTACCTATAATATTACAAGAATATAATTCTTTTTACTTTTTTACACGCTCAATTTAATTCAGAGCATAAAGGGTTATTAACACTACTGGTGTTATCACACAATGATAAACAAAACTTGTTTCAGTGCACACTTACATATAGCTACCATACTAATTCATATTGATCTGTGGCTAACTTTAATTTCAATCAACAAATAAACATCGCTACATTCAATAACTGGATGACGGGCACTCTTAGAGCGCATACCTTCGCCGTCGCTTATATGGCCTTGAATATCCAATAATCCTCAAGTAATAATACTTTGACCTGCTTGTTCCCTAAATCTAATCAAATGGTTAGTTAAGTGAGTAACAAGATTGCAAATAAATAAATACCGTCCAAAACATTAACTTCCACAGTTTGCAAATATGACAGTTAGTTACCTGTGATGTCCTGGGACTATTGACACGTTTTCCTAGTAAAGTGATGGTGTGGACTGTGCGGTAGTAGAGTAACACGGCGCCTCTTCTTTTCAGTCCTGTCTGGGGACGACTAGCCTGGGTGAAAAATTAGGATTTAGCTTTTAGAAATTAGCAGGAAATATAAATTAGTAAAATAATTGTTTGAATGTTGTTCATCTGAAGCATAAATAGGTTCATAAAATAAAATAAAAATCTATTTTCAAAATCAAAAAGTCAGAAATTATTTGAATCACAAGATGGAATTTAACCCTTTCGCGACTAATGGGCTAATATATCCCACTAGTAAGATTTATATTCTATTGGGATATATTGTCCCAATAGACTGTGATGTACACGATTGGAGGGAAATATTGTTCTATCAAAAGTTTGAAATAAACACTATATCAATAGATTAAAATAAGGTACAAGTACATAAATATTATTAAAGAAATTCATTATTACTCATAATGAACTGAGGAAAAAAGTCAGTGCGAAAGGGTTAAAAAGTCTTACAGAACAAAATCACTGAATTCAGCATACTGAAGAACAAAAAATGATGTAGCTATGCACCTCTTCAAGGCCCAGTCTATTACAATGTTCTAGCAACCAGCAGATGTAGCCAACATAGTCGCCGTCAGAACTTTCGACAAGAACCTTCCAGCCGAGAGACACTGTACCTAAATTCTGAGAGGAGAAAGAACAAGAGTAGATTAATTACGTTTCTACATATTGCCAGAATATTATTTCAAAGAATAGCTACCTGTAATTGCTGCATGTTCAGTTTCACAGGTTTCTCTAGTTCATGACCAGGTGGTGCTGTGTGCATGAGATGCAACAACTGATCTAATCTGGTATTCTCAGCACCAGTTGTCATGAAGTCATTGTCAAAGTTTTCAAAAGGGTCGAGATCAAATAATTGATCATCTGTTTGAGTTGTAAAAACTGTGTTCTGTTTTTCTGTACCTTCATTTGTTTTGGTTTCATTATCCTCATAGGAAATAGGACAAACTTTCTGCTCTTCTAATTGTTGAAGCAATTTTGGTAATGTATTCAATTTGAATGTCAATGGATCCATGTTAGAATAAAACTAAAAGGTAAATAACAATCTGAAAATGTAGATTTATATAATACAATAAAAATAGGGAATCAAATTAACAGCAAAAACTTGAGAATATATTGCTACTTAAACATAATGGAAAAGTGGAAGACTAGTCTATCTTTTTGGACTTTTCTGCTGGACCCATAGACTTGTAAACGAATAATCCAACAAGGACATGGAGCAAAATAACAGAAAGCACAGTGGACCAGATGTTAGATGACATTTCAGTCATGCCAAACAATTCTGTAAAGAAAATAAACCTTCATGACTGTTTCAATTGAATGCAAAATTATTATATTCATTATAATACTAAAAGCCCATTCTACCATTAAGTGAATTTTATATTTTCTTATAATCTAAATATTATTTGTAAATTTCATAATATGGATGAGAAACTTTGTTGCATTGTAAGTTGAAAATATATATTTTAAAGACCTATACATTTAAGCTATCCATAAATGCATATCATGAATATTTTCAACAAAAAAGGTTAAACAATTAATAAAGTGGTTAAGTCATTAAATCTTTATGATAATCATTTGCCTAAGTAGCTACAAGTTTAAGCCCATCAATCTTTGGTATTAGCTATTATACTATCACTAATTTACTAATCAATCAAATAGCTAGAAAGTGATGTGGAGTTTCTCGATAGAAATGGATATCACAATTATCTAGTAGCTGAGAAATTATTAATTACTTTTCAATCAAGTTCAGTTTGAAATATTTTTGGGTTGTATATCTTGATTAAAATTACAAGACAGGTAATTATTTCATCAAAAGTACACTAGTTACTTAGTTATTTATGATGAATTACAACTGAATTTGTTATCTTAACAGGGGTTTTCTTGCGATGTGACCAAAACTTGCAAACTCTATAAAAAAATTATTCTGTGACATTTACCTTAGCTTCATAGTATAATCTACTAATAAGAGGTTGAAATTAAAAATATAGAAATGGTTTACCTAAAAGAATCATGAAATATAATCACAGAATGTTAAGATCTAAACTAGTGACAAGGTAAGGAGGCTGCAACTTACCAGTAAAGACGTAAGATTTACACAAGAAGAAAGCTGATAGTGGGATGAGGATTAGAGAGAGGACATACGGCAGTAGTCTCAAAAATATTGCACCCTCATCTCCTGTGCCCTAGAAAGAATAAACATATCAAGTTCAGTGGTAGCTTCAACTAGTAGCAGAAAGAGGGAATATTTCTTTCAGAACAGGAATAACACTATTTCGGTTCTACATAATCATATTAATAAAGTTTAATTCTTTTTGGTGTTATTATGATCTACTTTCATGTTTTTGATTGCTGAGTTATGGTTTCAGTGTAGCTATTTAGAGTTGCTCCATTTTGATTCAGATTTGATTAATTTTTTGTGCCTACTTCATATTGAATATCTTGGAATACATGATAAGTTTGATAATTTAGACCACCCAAACATCTGGTAGCTATTTGTAGAAAAGTGTCTGTTCTTTACAATCATTTCATTCAACAATTTAATCACATAACCTATGTGATAACTTTTCAGTGTCCCTTGACCATAGTGTAATAATATTGAGCTAATAAATAGCTACAGATCTATTTAACAAGTTACATTATTAATGCATTAGTATATAATACTCACTGTTGTGTTTTTCTTGATGAAGGGATGAATTGGTGTGGAGTCCATGATTAAATATTTCTATCAAGAGCTAGTAAGTTAACAATTAATAGAAATTCCAATATATTGAAGATTTATAATGTAATAAATTCTGTCTAGATTAGGGTTGAGTAGATAAAATTATTAATTGTTTATAGATTAAAGTTCTTCAATTTAAAATAGTAACATACAGGGTGACACACAAAAAAGTGTATTCAACTTGAATATTGTATTTATTGAGTAGATAAAAAATAAGAGATCAAGGAAATTCTTTTAAATTGTATCCATTCTACCACCATCAATGCTTAACACTTTCCACAAGTATGACGTCACCACAGAAGAATTTTCTGGTTCATTTAAAAAGTGCTGTGTGATAGCTACATCGAGTTGGAAGCTCTGGGGTGTTCTATTCAGTAATAATCGGTTCAAGATTTTTTCAATAAAAATGCCGATTCATTGATGAATCATTATTCAGCTATATATTATTTGCATGTTAATAATATATTAATATGTATTGACCCACCAGTGGGTCAATATGCGATATTGGAGAGACCATGCTTGACCCACTGGAGGGTCAAGCGGGGAATGTGTTAAGATTGTTTGTCTGCAACACCAAAGATCTCCTTTAACTTTGAATTAATATAACTTAAATTCTGTGAATGCTATTATATTAATATCGGTGTTTCTTCAATTTCCTCTAACAATATAGGCACATTACGGTGGTAGAATGGATACATGACAAAAATAATAAGTTTCCTTGAACTCTATTTCTTATCTACAAATAAATATATTTATTTCAACTCAAAGTTGGGTACACTTATTTATGAGTCACCCTGTATAAGTATATTCTATCTACTCAATATATAGCTACTTGGGCATATTAATCATTTGCTTTCCCCAATTATTCAGCTTGTATTTTATATGCAAGTTTTAAAGTTATCAGTCAAGATATTACAAAAATGTGATTATAATGAATATTTTAATTGTACTATAGAAAGTAGGTATCTTATTTTCATTAATTTTCCAGATAAGTCTAATTATTTTTGAATTAATACCAATGATATTATCACGTTGATTTTGGCTTGAATTATTCTTAAAATGAACAAAAATTTGCTCAGAGTTATAGCTTTTTTTGGTAGCTAAAGGTTGGCTAAAAATTAATTTATTGTCACAGGTTGACAGTTTAAACTATTTTCAACACACTGAGTAAAAGCCTCTATCAAAATTTGGAAGTTTGTTTCCAATTGTTTGATGAACAGGATGTGAAAAGCACATTGCACATGAGCAGAATATTCAATCTAATAAAAGTGGATGACTCATGGCTGCAACTGTCTGGTTGTGACAAACTGCTTGAAGTTTATTAATCTGAATAACTACATGATATTGTGTACAAAGTAAATAAATCGTAAAATGTAGATTTAACAACACGGAACTGATCTTCAGTATTATGTATGATACAGATAACAGTGTTGGATATATAGAGGAAGAGACTTGGAGTAGTAAATAACTATAGTAGTAAATAAAACAATTGTTACAATATCAGGAATTATAATATATAATTATAGTTCTGAGTTATTATATATATATCAACACTGTTCTACCATAACAGTGTCAAGAAAAGTCCTTACGCATTTAACCGAAAAACACAGCAACACATATGACAGTAGCAGTGCAAACCAAATTACTTGTAGTTATATAAGCACTAGAGTAAGGGGTAGATACTGAAGGGTAATAATGACAGTTGGACTGGTGAAAAGTAATTATCAATAATGTTTTTGAGAGAAGATCAGAGGTTCCCAATGTTCTGGCACTCACAACCACTTGCCTAAAAGTTTGAAAGCCATGCAAACACTCATTTAGGGCTTAATAAAATATCTAAGAATCCTGCAATTACATAATTAGTCTAGGTAGCTAATTAAATCATATCACGACAATTTGACAACCTGAATCAGCAGAGAGAACATATACCCTATTCTTTAAAATAACAAACATAAGTTTGAACGAATGCATTTCAGAAGCAAGCATTGAAATTCATGGTCTAGTGTTTGTTGCAGCCAGTCTCATGTTATCTATGACATCCAAACTGTTCCTCTTCTTTATTTTTTTTTGTTCAGATTCTTTGTCAATAAGGAACTACCCACCTGGCAATTTGGGCCTTGTAACTCCATGCAAGGCTTTGGGACCCCACCAACATGAAGCTATATCAACATGGATCCAAGGGTTCAGGAGCTGTTCTTTAAGATTGCAAGATCAACATTTGGATTAATTCATTATTTTCAGAGCTAATAGGGGTGCAAAGACATCCACAATTTTTTTTAGTATGGTCACTATAAATTGGGCATCTTAACTCACCACATAAAATATGTTGCTACCAACTTTATCAATATGCAGCTATATTAACACAGTGGCCTTATCAGAGTTCATCTACATGATATTCATTATTTATGGTTTAATTATGAATAATGTAGTCAGTTGAGAAGATGCAAAATACACCAACTTAAACTTTCATTAGGCAGGAGTATTTTCTCCAGGTCAAGGTCATACTAACCAAAAATCAACTGTCTGTAACGTGGATTGGTATTATATTGATTATAGAATTGAAGTGAAACAATTTCAGTGTTTGTGTAAAATTTGAAGTAATTCGACCAATAACTTTTGCTATTCCGTGATGGAAAGGTAAAATAGTATGGCTCATAAACTCTCCAGTTATCTCCAAATGAAGCAAAATTTCTTTTCAAAATGTTCATAATAATCATAAATTTTCTCCACAAATAATATTGTACCATAAGAGAAAATTAGATATTTCTCTCCATTTTCAATTGAAGGGCTGAAACAATTGCCTAAAACTCACTAATAGAATGGCAAGAAAGGACATGCTTTAGTACCTGGCGTGATAACAAATTATGTGCAATTTATTTATTCATGTGCCGTAATATTGAAGCTATGCAATCATGGTGTTATTTACTAGTAATAATCTGAAGATGGGATTCAATGTTTGCTCTGGTTCATGCAAACTGGTTTATAAAAATATATAGGTAAGTTAACAGACCCGCTTGAACCGGTTCCTGTATTAGTTGACTTTGGCTTTTCAATTGAAAGGTAATCATCTGGATAAAAAGAACATTGTCGCATACTAACATATGCTCACATGACTGCAGACAGTCCAGTCTATATTTGGTGCACAAAACACCCACCAACTTTTTCAAAAAGCTAAAAAAATCCATTAACAAATTTCCAACAACATTTTCCCAATTTAGCCACTGAAAATTAATGGTAACACAGGAATAGCCTAAATAGCTAAATTTCCACCGACTTTGCTGAATATTAAGTCAGTTAGGTCACTTGTCCATTTCATTCATCTCATTATCTTTCAATCACTCTTCTCCTCCTCCACATCTTTACTCTTCTCTGCTCCTATCCAAACATGAACTCTCCCACCTCAGTCTGCCTCTCCTCAACTCTCTGTTACCACTGCTCCAAAGTCCCTCCCCTCTAATCCTCCAGCTCCTCACAATCGAACAAAAAGTGAGGCAGGTCTTCCACTCCTCTTTCTCCATATATCAAACATCTCTCTTGATCCCTCTCCCTGTCTCCCAGCCACAAGCGGTTTGTTCTTGCCGAAAACCATATCCTGTCTCTCTCCTCCCTCGTAGTTCTTCCCTCATCACAGTCTTATACTCTCTGTAAAGATACAGCCTGCTCCTCTCAATCAACTCCTCCCTCTCCACTCCCTCTCTCTGCTATTCTCCTCTTTACCTTTTGTCCACTCATTCTCTCCAGTTCCACTGTTCCAGCCCACTCAAAGTATTTCATTGTTCTCTTCCACCATCCCACTCCACCTCTCTTCATGTCACTCAACACCCTCTTCACCAATACATTCTCTCATTGTATCTTCCTCTTTAAATATTGTAGTCTACCTCTCAGCATCCTGCCCTTTATTGAAACGATACCAATCTTCCCACGCATAGCTTCTATTCCCTATCATTACTCCTCCCACTCTTCTCTTCAGTTGATCTATGACATTGTAGGTTATCAGCCTAAAGATGGTGATGCCAAACAACCCTGCCTGATGTCCCTATCTATATTGATCAGCACATCTACTTCTCCTATCTACATCCTTGATCACTTCCACAGTCATCTTCAAATCCTTCTCAAGATCTCCACAATCTTTTCCTTCCTTATTGAATTGTATGCATTCCTGAAGACCACCAACTGCTCTCTCCCTCCACACGCCTGCCTCACTTCCTCCTGTAGCACCACCAAATTTTGCAAAATCTCTCCTCCCTTTGTAAATCCAGCCTGTTCTCACTTCACCATTCCACTTCTCTCCAGATGCTTCTCTGTTCCCTCCTTAACAACTTTCATAACTATTTTATAGGATATGCCTGTAATTGCTATTGGTCTCAGGTCAGCCACAGTCTACCTCTTCTTTTTCAGGATCATCACTGTCCTGGACTCTCTCCATCTCTCTGGTTCTCCTTCATCCTCCAATGTCCTATCTATTCCCTCCTTCAACGCTATCATCACCACCTCACAACCCTGCAACACCTAAACACGTTGACCGCGATTGCTGATCCAGCATGTTTGCTTTACTGGCGATAGGTTTAAACATGTACTTATCAATTCCGATTATAGTTATAAATTAACATATTGTAAGAGCAACCCAGTTGCGAGTTCCCAGAACTCTTATACGGTTTCCAACCACCCCTACAAACGCACCTAAAACGCCACCAAGGTTGTGACACAAAACAGTGATAATGGCAACCGGTAACACTCTGAAGTATGACACCACACAAGAGGTACTTAGGAAGCAAAAATCACAAAAACACAAGCCGCAACTTGCTGACTTTTACAGCAAAATAAACACTGCATAGTTTACTTCTAAAGCAAAGCTAACCCTAGAGAGGTACTTACACCGCCTACCTTTAGGCAAGTAATGAAACATTACTTTTTAACACTATTACCAATCCAAAAATGGCCTGAGACGCACGGAGCTAACTGACACAGCCACCACGAACAAGATCTCAATCCACTGCTGACGCCTCTCTGTCATTCCAAGCACATCTGAATATGGTGCATGCAGTAATTATCTGTGTGTGCAATTAAATCTCTCACACAAAAATAATCAATCCAATTGATTATCCACTGCCAAATAATGCAGTATGCACATAGTAATGTACTTAATTTCATAATAAAAATATAACAATACAGGCACTTTATTAGCCAAGAAATTTGGGGTGTATCACTCCGCCGAATACTTTCAACAATATCTACCTCCAGTAGGATATATGAAAAATAGAAATCTATTTTCTCATTAGCTACTACACATATTTTTCATGATCTATATTCATTTTAGTTATTTACCTTCTTGTCACAGTACACTGTTCCTTAAAATTTCTAATACAAACTGATAATACATCTAATTTCAGAAATCTATAAATTTTTAATGCGTGCACTTCGCCGGTTGGGAAAGTTCTCTGTGTACATATATGGTATACATCGCGGTCAACGTGTTAAGGCGGGTTCACACAATCAATATTATTGACAATATTTATTAATTGTATCAATATATTGATAGTCTGAAAGATCGACTGATGAAAATATTGATGCGATCAAAAGTGCTAAGAAATCTCATCAATATTTGAGCATTCAGCATTCATTGAGTGATGGAAAGTATTATATTGATCGTTTAGACCTCTTCCTTAGGGAGTCAGAGCAACTACTGATGGAAATTTTGAGAGTACATTATTGATCGTACAAACTCTATATATTCTTAATATTCAATATTGTCAATTAAAATACTGTCAATACATATTGATCAAGTGAATGCCACTTTAGACAGCTTTGGCTTCAAACCATCCAATCCCCCTGCCTTTCCAATTTTCAGTTCCATCAGCACCCTATGCAGAATGTCCTCTCAAACTTCATTGTTCTTACGTTCCAGTGTTGATTTCCGATTTGACGCAGCCTTATTTCTGCTGGGTTTTTTCTTCTTGTAACTAGTGACTCTTCATACACCCTTATCTTTTCTGTTCCCCATTCCACCTCTATTCCATTGCCATGCATTTGACATATCCTCCGTAAGAAGCCTCTCACTCGCTATCGATATCTCTCTTCATCCAGCTCCTCTGTGTATAACTTCACTTTTTCAACTTTGAGTTTTCTTTCCATTCAGCTTCTTTATCATCTTCCAATTTTGCTTTGCTTTCCTTTTTCCATACTCTTTATTTCTTCAGCTACCCCCCTCTTACACTTTCTTATCTCTTCACTGATAATTCTTACTTTTTCTTTTCATTCACTGTATATACTCCATCCATCTTAGTTACCTGTCTTCATCCATTCCTGCATCTCTTGTTGAATCTTCTTCTCTTTGCAATTTCCCTTCTTATTTCACCATTCATCCACAGTGGCTCTTCTTTTTCTTCTTGGTCCATCTTCTTCCAATAATTTATCTGCTACCTTTCCTATGCCTTCTATCTGCCTTATCTCCCTCTCCACTTCATGTACATAGTTCTCCATCTTCTCTTTCCTATTACTATAAAACACACCCTTCTCTTTTTCCCTCCCACCTTCTTCTCTCTCTCCTATCTGTTGCTAGCTCTACCTGAATCATGCAGTGATCAGATAGATCTATCTTCTCCTGCATTTCATCTATCTTTAATCTTTTGATCATTGTGTATGATTTCTCATTTGGCAACACCAAGTCAATCACACTTTTACTTTCTCCCTTTCTCCGAGTATACAACACCTCACACTTCTCATCAATAACAAACCACTCACCTATCATATTATTCACATTTTACCATTTTCATTTTCTTCTTGGTATCAGAGATATACAAGGTGACCATTAAATTCATTGACTGCTATGTAGCCTTCTCCTCTCTCTGGTCTCTTTAGCCTCCACCACTCTGCCTTTCCAAAATCTCTATGTTCTGCAGCAACTAATCTCTTCTGTTCCCAGTCTTCAAATACAACACTGTCAGATTTACAGTCTCCTTTCCAAAATTTCCCTTCATTTCTAATGAGTCTATACTCATTTACTTTTCCATCCAGCTTCAAATCCTCTCTCTTCTCAAAAAAAAACATTATTCCTGGTCTTCTCTATCTCTCATCCATCTCTCTCATACTTTCAATTATTTAGAGGTGCTCTGCAACTCTATAATGTTGTCAACTTTATCTGAGTCTCCGTCAAACACAACACCACTTCTCTCCTATCTATCCATATAATGGCAATGCAGAAGCCGAATATTTCTGGTTTGTCAAGTCTTTCCCTATATATTCAAACATTATATTGCATATATTTATTTTCCTCTCCCCTCTCCAACACATCTGCATCCTCCTCCTTCCCACTAAAAAATTTTGTTCACTTATTATTAGACACACCCTGGTGTATTACAACTCCATTCTCTGTCCCTCCATTTCCTATTATTTTCAAATGGTGATGGGACTGAGACTCAAGTGATGGGACTGGGATTCAAGGGGTTCGCACAATTTTGCAAAGATGTAACTGTTTGCCAACTTTTATTAGAAAGTTTGAATCACACTGCACAATGTGAATGTGATGAAGTGACCACTGAAAGAAGAATCAATAGGACCTTGGTCAAGCCTCTGCGGCTCTGCCAAGGTCCTGAATAGAAAGAAAGAAATAATATTTGTGAAAAATATATCAACAATTTAACAAATAGCTACATATAAGGCTCATTTACATGAGGCTCGTTTACATGAGGCTAGTTTACTCGCTAGTATCGCTACAAGCTGGCGAGTTTACGAATTACAAGCTGCTAGATAACTCACCCAGTGTCAATGTCATCATGTTGGCTAGTTGAAACTTGAAAAGAGAATGTGACACAATGTGTCATCATCACTATCTCACTCACCAGCTAGCCAGTCTTCAGAATATGGAACATTTTTCCAAGACTCTCTGCAGGAGTTTTTGATTTAATTTTAGAAATTGGAGACCATGTTACAGAGTATGTCAGTTAAAGCCAATTAATTGGCTTGGATTTGAAAAGGTCAAAACTCAGATGTCTATTGTCTAATTGGCTTTAAATTTAAATTAATTCCTATCTTCCCATGTTAATATTGGCTTGAAATCTTCAAAAATTGTGCCAAATTAGCTTGGCTCAGAATTTTTGTGAAATTTTGGCTCAAAAAATAGCTTACAATTTTCCAGCCTCTGAAACATGGATTGGAGATCTCTGCGGGAGATCTTGAATTAATTCCTATGTTACCAATAATTTAGCTGCGGGAGATTTTGAATTAATTCCTATGTTACAATTAATTTAGCTGCGGGAGATTCTGAATCTGCTGCTGAGAGTAAGAGAATAACTCTCTCTCAAATTAAAATCTCTGCGGGAGAAGAGACACATTCTGCAGACTGGCCAGCAAGCAGTAAGTAAACTAGGGGTACGTAGAAACACCGAAACGGACCAAAACGGAGTCACATATGTATGTTAAAGAACTGTTTGCATCAGTTTAAATGCTCAAATTCTCAATGAGGTTATATATAGCCTAAGAACACTTGGATGAACACCGGAACCGACCAAAATGAACCAAAACGTACCGGAACGGAGTCAAATATGGATGCTAGAATACTGTTTGCATCATTTTGAATGCTAATGCATGTTATTAAAGAATGAATAGTTGCATTAACATATAAAGAGCTTAATAAAGAAAAACGTTCTTATTACATGAGTATGTTTGTACTTATTACATAAGTACGTTTGTACTTATGTAATAAGTACGTTTTTACTCATGTAATAAAGAATAACATACATATTACATGAGTACGTTTGTACTCATGTAATAAGTACGTTTTTCTTTATTAAGCTCTTTATATGTTAATGCAACTATTCATTCTTTAATAACCTGCATTAGCATTCGAAATGATGCAAACAGTTTTCTAGCATCCATATTTGACTCCGTTTCGGTCCGTTCCGGTACGTTTTGGTTCATTTTGGTAGGTTTCGGTGTTCATCCAAGTGTTCTTTGGCAATATATAACCTCATTGAGCATTTAAACTGATGCAAACAGTTCTTTAACATACATATTTGACTCCGTTTTGGTCCGTTCCGGTGTTTCTACGCACCGCTAAACTAGCCTCGTGTAAACGAGGCTATAGCAACCTAAAAATTTAGCCTATATTTAAGCAAAAACCTTAATTTTTTTCTATCAAATTACCCTGTCTTACCAGACTTTACTCTATCAGCCCTGGTTAAATTTATCTTAGCTTAAAGAGGTAAAGGTCGAGGATTTCTAGGGGAGAACTCCTGACTGCAGGAACTGGTAAAGTGTTCTGCAAGAATTTCCAAGAAATCCTCTAATTTACCAATTTAGCTTCTGTTCTAAGTAAAATACATGTAAATATAGGTTAGGAGGAAATTAAGGATTGTTCGCACAGAAAATGTTAAAAATGTCCCATATTCTGCAGACTGGTGCCACTCTGAGAACTGTGGACCACAAAACATTCTGTGAACACTTTCCATGTTTCTGCAGTGCAGTCTGGGTTATAGCCTGCCATCACATCACATGTTTAGCCAGTTAGAGAACTTGAGAATGTAACTAGTAGGTATGATGAATGTCAGGCGGCAGATTCCAATGAGCCTACCTACCTACTTCGGTAGGTTACTAGGTAGCTAGCTACTTAGAAAAAATAATTGCAAAAAATTAATACCTATCGTAACCTATGAAACAGTAGCTACCTAGACTAATACCTATTACCTTCTTCTTTATCAAAGGTTGATATTGCCACCTAGAGGTCAATGGTTCTCCAAAAGGAGAACCGTTTGACCTGAAAATTTCTAAATCCTAGGCTAGTAGTACCTAGGTACTACCTAACACCGTCGAGGAATAAAAAAGAAAATTAACTAGCTAGGAAGAGAGTAGAGCATAAAAGAAATGACATCACCATCGCCTTCAGTCTGTCAGTTCACATTGCCTTTCCATGCATCAGCCAGATGCGGCTTCCAATCAACCCCTACTCACCAGTGCCACAACGTCACGTCACGTGCACATTCACCAAAGTAGATATGATATTTATTTTTTACCTAGCCTACCGATTTAAAAATAAATAAAAACATATATCTACACTTAAACCTATCTACATTTAGGTAGTCAGTAAAGTGCCAGGATAGACATAAGTATACCTAGTTAAAAACCTTAGTGGATATTGCAGTTAAACTTATGTTTTCCCTTTGAAGGTAGGGCTTAGATAACCGATAGGTAATTATATTCACTTTACTAGGCAATACATAATTATCATGTCAAGCGTCATTTCCATCGTACCTAGATAAGTTGTTTTTTGGCTGTGTTATTAGCTAGGTACTACCTTTCTAGGTCATTTTGTATGGCACATCGAAAATATGATCTCTTCTGACGAGTTCATTAGAAGGCAGGCACCAAATTGCTATCTCGACTCTCGAGTGACTGAAGAAAATTCGTGTTGCCAGTTAACTAGTAGGTATGAAAGTTAATTTACAAGAGGTTTTCTTATTTTTGAGAGTAAAAATATACCTAATAACTAACACATTCTAAGTTTATTTTATACATTATTATAGATGGAAATTTTCTATTGGTCACTATGGGTACCTAGGAACTAACTAAATACATTCTTCGTGCGGCAAAGGCAACTGGGAAAGGTACTATCAGTGACCAATCTTATCTCAGAGAATCACAGTAGGTACTGTACAATGACATTGAATTAATGATAAGATAGCTGATGGACTGACTCCCTTTTTCTTCCACCGACTTTTTCTATTTCTTTTCAATTTTTTGGAATGGCAACATCCATGAGTTGAACATTATCAGTTGAAAATATCTTTGTATTAACTTGCCTCCTTTTTTAGGTAGCCATCACAGGCCTCAGAGAAGCTAGTACCTAGGTACCTATATGAACACACGGATTAAACTTTAAGCCTTATTTAGAATACAGTCATCAATAAATATCACAACTCACCAACATCACATGTAGGTATGTGATGATGTGACTGATATTTTGGTCAACAAACCAAGATTGTAATTTGATAGTAGATACCTATGTCTGACCTGTCTGCGCCTACTTCTAACAGCCCACTTCGACACTACCCCAGTCTGCAGAAAAGGGTAAAGTGTTCATAGGTAGATGATAGATCCTATATCTTATTCTGTTCAGTTATTATTTATTAGGAGTGTCAGCTAAAAGTCCACTGACTTTGTTGAAATATTACTTTCAAAATTCCCATGTTTTAAAGAGTGGCAGGAAAGTCGCCAGTTTAGTCCAGACTGGAAAACATAAATTCTAACAGAGTTACTCCTAACTTCATGCATTCCCATTAGTGATGTTTATCATCACAACAAGCTCAATTGTGAAGCATAAATGACTTATTTTTGATTAGTTTTCACTGCGGAGTTGAAATTTATAAAATAATTTACTGATTTCTGCATTTTGTAGGGTTAAAATTAGTAATTTTTGTTCATTCTAAATTCCTAACAGAGTTACTAGTCAATCTGAAATGAATTATTATTCCACTCTGGAGTTTAGTGAGAAAATGGATCCAGGTCGCCACATTTAAGACACTTTAAAGGAGAAATTAGGCTTTCCAGTGAAGATTTTACACTTGAAAACATCCTTATGCTTCATGCCTGATGCATGTGTATCTCCTGAGGGCTGAGACTATTTTATGAGTGATTTACTTGTTATTTACAGTCCTGAGGGCTGAGACTATTTTATGAGTGATTTACTTGTTATTTACAGGTTTTCCAACTTATTTAACCCCTCAAAAGTCGCCAATATACTGGTGACTTTGTCCATACTTTAGAACTTGGATAAATTCAAAGGAGGAGTCGAGGACTATAATTTTACCCTGTCTGCAGAAACTGGAAAAGTGTTCGTAGAGATCTCTTATTATTATTCTGTTCGTAGCAGACTCGCCATGTTACAAACCAAGTAATAAAGCATGTCCAAACTCGCCATTTTAATGGCGAGTTTGTGACAGTTATTTTGAGCCCTTCAATTGCAAATGGCGAGTTTTATCTATTTTTCTCCTATGCTACAATGTTATTTTGGAGAGAATTTATGAAAATTTGATAATTTTGGAGAGAATTTGTTGAATTTTGGTGAGAGCTGGAGAGACAAATGGTGAGTTTATGAGACATACTATTTTACTTGGGTTACAAACTTACAGAGTACCTATGTTCTCCAGTCTGTATTTGGTGCACAAATTCCACTGACTTTATGAAAAAAGCTGAAAAATGATAAAAATCCACCTTAAATTTCCAGTAATTTGGTTGATCCACCAACATTTTACCCATTTTTCCATAGAAAATTAATGGTAACATAGGAATAAATTACTAGCTACCTAAATATTCACCAACTTTGCCAGATTATTATTTTCAATGGAGAAAAATTCCACCGGACCACCGCCAAGTCCAGTCTGCAAAACATGGGACATTTTAACATTTTCTGTGCAAACAATCCTTAATTTCCTGAGTTTCCTCCTATATTTACATGTATTTTACTGAGAACAGAAGCCAAAATAAAGAATTTCTTAGAGAACACTTTAGCGTCAGACCGGGTGGCTTTGCGCACTTCAACATTCCGGGTGAAGTTGCTTTTCGGTAATTGACGGCGAATGCGTGAAAATATTTCAAATCTGACAACACCATTGGAAAGAACAGCTCTTAAACCCCCTAGTGCATAAATTTCACAAAAATCGTAAGAGATTAAGTATAGATACTAAGTGTTCAAACAGAGACCTATGTTTTTTATAGCAAAATAATTATTTTGGACTAGAATCGAATCTCCGCGAACTATGCTGTAGTGTTGATAATTATGCTCCAATTTGATTGCAATTTACGTTGGATACGCATAATTTACTGCAGATTAAAGTCATGTGAGATGATTTTAATAATAATTATAAATTATTGAGATATAACCAATATACTAGATGCGCAAGAACACCCTGGGAATATTTTAATTCACGGGTGGACTTGCGCACATTTATTAATAAAGTTAAAGAGCTCATATTCATTAATAAACCTGTGATATTCATCCCGGATATTTCTATACCACGGCAATTGTACAGCAGCCTCACGGCAATTGCACAGCAGCCTCACGGCAATTGCACAGCAGCCTCACGGCAATTGCACAGCAGCCTCACGGCAATTGCACAGCAGCCTCACGGCAATTGCACAGCAGCCTCACGGCAATTGCACAGCAGCCTCACGGCAATTGCACAGCAGCCTCACGGCAATTGCACAGGAGCCTCACGTCAATTGCACAGGAGCCTCACGTCAATTGCACAGCAGCCTCACGTCAATTGCACAGCAGCCTCACGTCAATTGCACAGCAGCATCACGGCAATTGCACAGCAGCCTCACGTCAATTGCACAGCAGCCTCACGTCAATTGCACAGCAGCCTCACGTCAATTGCACAGCAGCCTCACGGCAATTGCACAGCAGCCTCACGGCAATTGCACAGCAGCCTCACGGCAATTGCACAGCAGCCTCACGTCAATTGCACAGCAATTGGGGCAGATTCATGGCAGTTGCACAGCATATCGGGGTTAGATTTTCTATGCACAGTTTATACATACGGTGAACTTGCGCAGTTTCAAATTGGGTGTATTTGCGCGGTGCGCAAAATTCACCTGGTTTATCCCCACGATCTTTGCGCACAGTTTTTCGATGATAACTTTTTTCTATTGAACTTAAAGAGTTGAAACTTGGTGTGCACCTAGGTCTACCCTTCATCTATCTGCACACAAAAAATCAGATTGCTGACTTCTCTAGTTTTTTTGTAAAATCAAAGTATGCGGAAAATGCGCAAAGCTACCCGGTCCGACGCTACCAGTTCCTGCAGGCTGGTGCCAAGTCGGTGGAATTTACCATGAAATACAGTCTGGTCCACCATTAATTTGGCTGATCCCAGGGTGGATAAAAACCATGGTTTAAAAAAAAACATTAAAACCAGGTTTTAAAAAAACATGTTTTTTTGGTTTATATGTTGTTTTGTTGTAAATTATCGGATTTAATTGTATGTTTAATGTTACAAGAGTAGTTTTAAAATATATTCAACTTACATATATGAATAACTCTTTGTTAGTTACTGATTGGTTGAGTAAAATCATAAAATAAAGTAATAACTAATAAACAAATCTGAGGGTTTAATAGTTTTGGTTTATTGAAAGTTTGAAACCAAAGATATGAGTTTGGTAGTAGTGATTTATTGTAGTAGACAGATAAGAAAAACAAAGAAATGCAACTAAGAAGCTTAGAATGTAGGTAGAACATAGACCTGAAATAATTATTCAATTTGAGTGTTAAAAATTGAATAATAGTGTTAAATATTAAAGTTAAACAAACTGATTGATTTATGGTTATAATGCTTAAGTTTGATATTTATATAATATATAACTAAAGACAATTACAAAACTTGCAGGGAAATAAAGGCTGAGTTTAACCACATAATGGTACAAATTATCTAGGAACTATTTGAAAAGAAAATTATGTGAATGCAATAAATGGTTGTAGACAGAGCGATAGACAGAGGGTTAAGGATATGCAAATACCTAAAATGAAGTTAATAAACTATTTATGGAGTAATGTAAGTTAAATAAATAATAATATATAAAAAGACAGAAACACAATTGGAGTTCACTGAAGAATTTGCATGTGTGCGTTTATGACTTTACGCTATGACTGGTTGACAACTTGACTGCTACTAATTAGAGAAACGCTGAAGGAAACTTCAAGAGGGAGACAGACTAAAGAAAAGTCACTAGAATTTAATCATCACATATCTACCTATTCAGTGCTGAGCAAATAAAACAACTTCAACACAGTACCTATGTACAATCAATAAATATGTATCTTTGTTTGGTTTAAAACAGCAAAAGACTTATTTCATATTATATTTGTAAGATGTGATTGTATATGATAAAATCTAATAAAAAACAAATCAACCATAAAAACCAATGGTTTTTATTGCTCAATAATTAAACAAAGTGTTCGGTTTTTTTTTTTTAATCCACCCTGGCTGATCCATCAACATTTTCCCAATTTATCCACTGAAAATTAATGGTAACATAGGAATGAATAGCTAAAAATCCACCGACTTTGCCAAAATATTATTTTCAAAGGGGAAAAATTCCACCGACATGTCGATGGAATTTACCAAAAATACAGACTGGATGTAGCTATGTCAGTTCGAGTCAATTAATTTGCTTAGATTTCTAAGGGTTAAATCTCGGATATGTCTAATTGGCTTTAAATTTTGAATTAATTCCTATGTACAATCCAGTCTGCAAAGCATGTGCAAGCAGTCTCCAGATTTTTAATATTTGGTTTTAGGGCAATTTTTCTCAAAAGATTTTAAAATTTCTCCAAAATGGACAAAAATATCCTAATAGGCCTACTCTCCAATAATTGCATCATGTAAACATAGAAATTAATTAAAATATTTTCGCTACATAATTCAGGAGACTAATTTCAAGGCCTGAATTGCTGAATAGTCGCGGGATAAACGTCACAACTTTATGCTTCTTTTGCAGACTAAGTTTGGCTTGGCTCAGAATTTTTGTGAAATTTTAGCTCTAAAATTGGAGATAAGATATTTACTTTTAAGAATATTTAGTTGGTGTTAGTGCTATTTTAATAATGAAATTTTCTGTTTTCTCCCTTAAGTATTTGATCTCCTAGCTATATATTAGCATTTTAATAATGTCAGGCACAGACAAAAGATATTCATTGAAGGAGGTTGAAGAACATAACAATTCTGCTTCCTGCTGGATTGTCATTCACGACAAAGTCTACGATGTTACTCCTTTCTTAAACGAGGTGAGAGTTTCTTCTGAACATTTTTTGGTCTTTTTTTTATTTATTTAAGCCATAGTTATTGATTTCATTCTACTTGTTTAGATCTTTCCTTAAACTGACTATCCCTGTTATTCAATCTAATAGTAAGACAATTTGTTTTAATGGTATTTTAGTTTTGATATCTTTAATATTTTTAACTATATTCTTTTCAATAGCAACTATTTTTCTTGTTCTTTGTAGCATCCAGGAGGAGAAGAAGTGTTGCTAGAGCAGGCTGGAAAGGTTGGTACAGAACCTTTTGAAGATGTGGGACACTCCACTGATGCTCGGGAGATGATGGATCAGTACTTGATTGGAGAGATTACAGAGGTAAATGAAAGGATATAACCTAATGGTTATATTTTATTGAAGTAATGTCATGGATTCAGTCAAACCCCCTCAGTTTGGTGAGTCAGTTTCAGAAGTTTGGCAATTTGGTCTTTCTGATTTAGTTTAGTGGAAATTCTTTCATTTTTCTTAACATGCTGATTTTGTATGCAACTGTTTATGCACTATTACAGTATTTAGTTATACGAGTTGTAAGTATGTTCTGAATTTAGAGGAAAATATTTGCTAAATTTTATTTTTCCAACATATAAACAAATGGTTTGATGAATGCAAGTATGGAACTTGTGCAATTCAATCCCTCCACTAAGTTAAGAACCACGGCATTAGATATAGCTACATACTGTATGAATATTGAACAATAATTCTGTTACTGAAATGTCTATAATTTTTCAGGAGGATAAGAAATTCACCAAAGACACTGGCCCCAAGCCATGGGAAGGTGGCAAGGATGCTGCAGAGGATAAGTAAGAACACATATATGACATATTGTTTGAATTAGAGCTGTACATATACCATACTTCTTACCAATACTTATATACTGGGATTAGTAATCTCCTGATACCTAAAAAGCGAATACTGATACAGCCCTAGTTTGAATGCAGTACTTCAGGCAAATGTTGACTGCAGTGTGTCAGTTGTTTACATTTGTTGATACGGATATTTCTGTACTGTGAACATCCTAACCATTCCAATACAATAACAATTGATATTTTGAATTAAATAAAGAAATCTCTGAATAATATCTTAACTCTATTTAGTTAATTAATTTCTTTTATGTTTTCAGCACGTGGTTCTCCTGGCTGAAACCTGTTGTGATAGCTCTCGTATGCTCTATGGCCTTCAGAGCTTATGTCAGTTATTCCAACTCGGGTTCATCTGGCTCCGCGTGATTCTGACGCACAATCCACTCTGCCAACTCCACACAAAGATAACCAGGAGGAGATGGTGCTGTTAGACAAAGTCCATATTCCTCATGATATTTTCTATAACTTAGCTCTTATTAATATTTAATTTGGTAATGGTTTAATGGATTCCATTTATAATTTGTTTTCTTTTAAGTATTCTTTGATTGTGCCGGTGTTGTTTGAGCGTTTCAATCTTGTGGGCGTCAGTTTTCCAAACTTAATTTCTTTTCAATAGTTACCTAACAATTCAATGAATAATACTCTAACAGACAATTCATTTAAATTTGATGCAGCTACAGTCACAATATCTTTGGTTTTTTCTTTAGTTTTAAGGATTTACAAATACAAACACTATATTCTTATAAATTTTTAAGGAAAGAAATTTACATGTTATATTTACCTACAGACTATACTTATATTAGCTACATTATAGATAGATATAATAAATGTTATTAGGCTTAATTCTTCTGCAATATTTACTTATTTGCAAATTTTATCTGTTCCATTTGCACTGAAATTACTCTGTGAACTCTCTGACAATGATATATATTTCTAATATTCTGAAATTTTGTTTCTGCATAACTACCTTCATTTATGGTGTTCATTTCGTATGAAGAAGAGACCAAATAAATATAATACCTCACTTGTCAATTAAACATGACTAAACTTGTTGGATCATGCCTGAACATGTTGGATCCAGTCTGAACATGTTGGATCCAGTGTGAACATGTTGGATCCAGTGTGAACATGTTGGATCCAGTCTGAACATGTTGGATCCAGTCTGAACATGTTGGATCCAGTCTGAACATGTTGTATCCAGTCTGAACATGTTGGATCCAGTCTGAACATGTTGTATCATGTCTGAACATGTTTGACCATGCCTGAACATGTTTTGAAAGCTAATGTCATGGTATCTTTTTCGTCTTCATGCCAGTTCATCGGTAACTCATTTCATGAGTTTCAACTGTTTTCATAATAGATAGATACAACTTAGCTAGCAACTCTCATTCCTTCTATGTATCTAACGTAACAATGATTCAGATTTATCTTTTTGAATAAACTAGATTTATTCTCAACAACTATATTATTACCCCTGCAAACGAAAACTTTGCTAAACACTGTTTTAAAACAAAACAAATTAGTTAAGATTTTTAACTCAATCATCAGTATTGGTCATGTAATATGAATCGAGTTCTGAGTTGTGACAATATGCTTTTAATATCATAGCTCCTGAAAATATTATAGACAGAAAGAATTAAAGAGTATTGAATGGTTCTACACCAGCGGTATATAGTATTCGATACCATTTCATTTTGTCTGTTATATTCTTAAGATCTATGATTTTAAAAGCATATTGTCCCAACCCTAGATATGAAATCACTTGCTCTACCCAAAAGTATTTCTTATAGCTATGTTTCGGGGTTCCCCCAGGGGCTCTATCCTGAAGCTGTCTGTGGTGAATGGAAGAGAAAGGGGGTGGCGTCCCTTGGGCCCTGAACTGTTGTTATTTGGATTATAGATTGTCTTTTTTCCTTTTTACCATGTTTATCATTTTTTTAACGTTATTTGCAGTTTTAGAGGATAGTGCTAGGGTTATGCTCTTCAACTACGAGGTCTTAGATTTTTGTGTTAGGTAGGCTCGTAGGCTTCATTTACTATCACCTCTTCAGTTTCCTCTTCCATCCGTGAGTGCAGCCACCGGTGCTTGTGTCCCGTTTCGTCACATTCCTTGGTAAGTGACAGCATTCACGGAGTAGATTTTCTGCATCCATGAGCATTGTCACCGACGGTGGTAAGTGACTTTGTTCATGGAGCCACTTTCCTCTCTGACTGCTTCTCCTAGTCCCTTGTACTTAATTTCCTTTTGACGTCGGCGATATGGCCTTTGGTTCCGAAGCAGACGTTAAACCCCTACTAAAATTAATTAATTATGTTTCGGAGTACCTAACAAAGTTATTATAAGAAACATTTATCTGGGTTATAAAAAATAATTGTGTATAGCAAGATCTTGAGCTTTTGTAAATTTATCTCAGATTTAGCGGACTTCATTTTTAAGTATTTAAGTTAACTGCTGTAAATGTTGATTAAATATAACCGTTTGTTAGAAAAATCTTGAATTCAGACCTATGTTCTGATATAGATATCTATCTGTTACTTTTCTTATTTTAATGCCAAATTGTTGCTTTTGCTTATTTACATTAGTAGATGGCAATAACAGTTCTTTTCAATTCATATTTATTCATCATTATCTTGAATGCTAACAATTAGTTTATAATTTTGTAAATGGCAAACGCAGTTTGTTTCAGCTTCTTCATTTTAGTTGTAAATGTTAACACACTTTATTTTCCTACTTTATACAATATAGTCTCAGTTTATTTTAGTACAGTCATAGATGACAAATCCAGTTTTTAACTTATTGTAGTTGTAAATGGCAAATACAGTTTAATTTTTTGCTTATTGTAATTGTAAAACACAATTCATTTTGTTACTTATTGTAGTTGTAAAACACAATTCATTTTGTTACTTATTGTACTTGTAAAACAGTTTATTTTCTTACTTATTGTAGTTGTAAAACACAGTTTATTCTCTTATTATTTTGGTTCTAGTTTACTTATTGTAGTTGTAGATAGCAAACACAGTATCTGCTAAGTAAGCTGCTGCAGAAATCAGAGCGAAGACTCCCATAGCTATTCCCTCGTCCCTATTTGAACTGTCCGGGTACTTCGAGAAATCGATGATGGCCACCAGTCCAAATACACCGAAGAAAAAGAAGAAAAGAAAGTTCAGCGAAAACTCCTGTTAATGAGAATAGAGATGCATTAATTTGGTATATTACCTAGTAAACAATAAATGAAGAGTTTGGTTCCAAAACGCGATAAACGCCACTTTTGAAAAAAATGAGTTTCCACCTAAATCAATATTGTATTTCGTCGGTATTGTGGATTTGAATTGTTTATGTTATTATAACCTCAATATGCTATGTGAATGATTGAAACAGAAAATAGTGGTTTTCATCTTTGTACTTTCTTGGTAAAGAAAACACATTTTAACTCAAATTGATCAAAATGGATTTATAGCGTTTTGGAACCAAACTCTTCAAATGTACAGATGACGTTTAATGAAAGCTAGTGTCTTTAAAGTAAGCTAATTGTAAAAAAGAGGTTAACTCTAATTTGCTTCTATCGCAATGGGGTTTACATTGCTAACTTAATTTCAATATTATTTCATAATGAAAATTCTCCATTAGAGTATTTTTGTATTTATCTTTCGTATGCACATAACAGAATTTTTTTCTGTGTATAGAGAAATCCTTTTTTTGGCTTCCCCTTAGATTTTTGGTAACATCTGTCATTGAATGAGTAGGTTCAATTCAAAAAGTTGGCATTAAACATAGGTCGATGACCAAACTGACTCTTAGAAATGTTGATTGACTATACTCAGTAATGCGACATTTCCCCGTTACTTTATTTCGACTTTTGACTGAATATGGAAACATTAACTTAAGTAATTTTTTGTCAATTTTTCGATAGCTACTTACCATAACAGTCTGTTGTATTTCTGTTTTCCCCATCAAATAACAGATTAGCAAGAGGGGCGTGCATAACATTGCGGCAAAGCAAACCCCGGCACCCACGTACACTGCATCCACATCGAAAAGAGTGCCGGATCCTCTAAGGATTCCAAATGTGACTACAACAGAAACCTGAAATAAAAACAACAATGAATGTTACTGAAAAAAGACTTACCAAAAGATACAGTCAAAGGAAATAAATGATTTAAAAACAGTTCACCAATTTCAAATTTGCAGGAAGAAACTTTAATAATTGTAATGCTTGTAGATATTTTAAAATCGGTTTGGGTACACAGAGACAAATTTGCAAGATATGAAAATAAGATTTGTTAAATTAGCATAAGTGACTTTTCTCTGATAGTACATCATCACAGTGACTCTTTTCTCTGATAGTACATCATCACAGTGACTTTTCTCTGATAGTAAATCATCACAGTGACTTTTTTCTGATAGTACATCATCACAGTGACTCTTTTTTCTGATGGTACATCATCACAGTGACTCTTTTCTCTGATGGTACATCATCACAGTGACTCTTTTCTCTGATAGTACATCATCACAGTGACTTTTTTTTCTGATGGTACATCATCACAGTGACTCTTTTCTCTGATGGTACATCATCACAGTGACTCTTTTCTCTGATAGTACATCATCACAGTGACTCTTTTCTCTGATAGTACATCATCACAGTGACTCATTTCTCTGATAGTAAATCATCACAGTGACTCTTTTCTCTGATAGTACATCATCACAGTGACTCTTTTCTCTGATAGTACATCATCACAGTGACTCTTTTCTCTGATAGTACACCATCACAGTGACTCTTTTTTCTGATAGTACATCATCACAGTGACTCTTTTTTCTGATAGTACATCATCACAGTGACTCTTTTCTCTGATAGTAAATCATCACAGTGACTCTTTTCTCTGATTGTACATCATCACAGTGACTCTTTTCTCTGATAGTACATCATCACAGTGACTCTTTTTCTGATAGTACATCATCACAGTGACTCTTTTTTCTGATAGTAAATCATCACAGTGACTCTTTTCTCTGATAGTACATCATCACAGTGACTCTTTTCTCTGATAGTACATCATCACAGTGACTCTTTTCTCTGATAGTACATCATCACAGTGACTCTTTTCTCTGGTAGTAAATCATCACAGTGACTCTTTTCTCTGATAGTACATCATCACAGTGACTCTTTTCTCTGATAGTACATCATCACAGTGACTCTTTTTTCTGATAGTACATCATCACAGTGACTCTTTTTTCTGATAGTAAATCATCACAGTGACTCTTTTCTCTGATAGTACATCATCACAGTGACTCTTTTCTCTGATAGTACATCATCACAGTGACTCTTTTCTCTGATAGTACATCATCACAGTGACTCTTTTCTCTGATAGTACATCATCACAGTGACTCTTTTCTCTGATAGTACATCATCACAGTGACTCTTTTCTCTGATAGTACATCATCACAGTGACTTTTCTCTGATAGTACATCATCACAGTGACTCTTTTCTCTGATAGTACATCATCACAGTGACTCTTTTCTCTGATAGTACATCATCACAGTGACTTTTCTCTGATAGTACATCATCACAGTGACTCTTTTCTCTGATAGTACATCATCACAGTGACTTTTCTCTGACAGTAAACTACGTAAATCTCCTGATAATAAAAAGTTTTCTACAATATTAACTGTTAAAAGTTTTATTTTCTTAGTATTATTTTTCTAAATATCTAAAACACTCACAATCTCCACAAGTTTCAAAATCCCGCTGATGGTCATCAGGTATTCGAATTGAAGTCCAAACATTTTGATTTGAGTTTTTGAGGTCTGACGAAAAAAGACGAAATTTAGTCACAAAAAAACTCTTGTAGTATCAGTCATTTTTCTAAAATTCCAAGAATAACTTACCCTCTCGATGAAAAAATATAATCGTACTTTTCAATAACAAAATAGGATAATAGGTTCATGACATCCTGCTGATGAATAGAAGATGATTAATTCAGTACATTAACAAAACCTAGCAATTACGGTAAATACACAGTAACCGATATGACACAGTATAGCTCCTCTATAGTGAATGAGTTAGGATGTAGCTTAAATAGTGAACAAATTTTTTTAGTCTGCCATAAAATAGCTTTCAGTTTTCTAAAACTGATGGCAATTATCGTAGACTTAGGAAAATTTGTTCACTATTCAGGCTAGATCCTAACTCATTCTCTATATAGGAGCTATACTGTAGAAAGTTACAAAAGATGTTCAGTTTTCGATAAGAAGTGGCTTCAGTTTGAACGATTCGGTAAACTGAAAAGATTCTTCCTATTGAAAATTGAACATATTTTCGTACCTTTTTTTTCAACTACTGTGTCATATTGGTTATTGTTTATTTAGTCTGAATAAATAATTCATGAAGCTCAAATTAAACAGAAATGGATGAATTGTATGCGTCCACACGCTCGATCTTACCACTTGCAATTTCATACATACGAGGATGGTAAATGAGCTTCTTTATCTTCAGCTATAGATTTAGAAACATCTACTTTATTTAGTCGGTTTACACTAATTACTTTTCAAAAATGAATTACCATTCGAACTATAAACCCAATCGCAGTTTGATTAAAATTTTATTACGAAATATCTGATCGAAAATTCATATTGTTATCATTAATTGCTACTAAATAAATATCAGATTAGCATTATTATAAATCGTGAAAAAAACTACCCGATCGAGAACTGGAATTACTAACTCTATAAAGTTTTTCTATTCATAACCAGGCATAAATTTTAGAAATGATACTGTTCATCAAACCTGCTGTATCTGGTACTTTAATTCTCATTTATAATATGATGCAACTTCATTGAAATAAGAAATGTTCAAAAAATAATGAAAAATAATGAAAACTTCATTGAAATAAGAAATGTTCAAAAAATAATGATAATAATACAACTCAATTTTTTTCCAAATCAAGCCATTTTATAAAACCCCGTAAGTATCAGTAACTTTCATCTCAAAAACACAACCGAACGTTTTAACAGTGTACTTCCAACTGTCGGCGTTAAAAGCGCTGAGACCATGTCAGACCAGCGCTTTAAAAGCGCTCGTGTGACATGGTCTGGGCGTTTCCAATGCCGGGCGTTGAAAGCGTTCGTTTGACATGGCACCTAGTTTCTGCACCACACCTCCCGTCACTCTACCTAGTGTAACTCTGACAGAGGAGTAATAATCTAATCGTACCTAGGGCGGCACACACCTTATCAGCTTATCTTTCGTTAGCTATACAATTAGTTTGCCCATTGTTAATTTATAGGTAATTTAGCTCTCATTATCATAGAGATAAATAATGATAATATATGTAATATTTAATGTTCCTAGAAATAATGTTTAATTTGTTGTTCTCTTTTATATTATTATCAATCCAGTCATTGTTAAAATGTTGCAACTCTTACAATGAAGGTTTTAAGTTTAAAAATCTTTTTTCAACCTTCTTTTGAGGACTACACACAGAGAAATGATTAGTTGAATCAAATCAAATTTAATTTGTTTTGACTCATACGAATGGTTTGATTTTGCCCCTACCTACGTGGTGAGTTGCAGGTAATATTTAAAATGAGTTAAATTGACGTTGGTCGTTTACAGTTTTGACTCGCTCCTAAATTTTAAAAAGTAGTGCTAACTCTTCTAATAAGTTAATTTATACACCAGATACATTGGATTAACAGTCTTTGTGAGTTACTACAATACACTCTGTCAAAGTTGTTTCTCGCTTTCACAAAATTTCTCGCTTTCGTGAATTCAGTCGTTGATAACATCACTGTTCCGAATCAATATTGTTTCCATATTTAACAAATTTTAATTCTTTTAAATTGAAATATTATAAATCAATTTATAAATCCGCGACACAATTCAGTGAATATTATATCTTTATTTTCAATTTATTAGAGAGCCCCCTAAGGGAGCAACAAAAAAGTATTCTGATCCACTCAGCTGGCAGTCAGTTCATCCGAACACCGAAATGTACGGAACGGTCATCAGGACCCGGAAAAACCGGGCAGTTTCCCGCTCAGAACTGACCACTAACAATCATCATCGTGGGTCAAAATTTGGCAAGATTCAAACTTGCTTCAAGAACAACATACTAAAGAAATAATCCTTTGGAGTATGGTCTTAATGTTCTCACAATTCTGTGGAAATCAGTTTAGGATGACTGAGAGAAATTAAGAGGAAACTAATTACAATTAATGAAATATATTTTCTACGTATATCGAGTATATTGATTGCTGTTCTAATTGAATCATAACATTTGTGAATAAAATTATGTGGATATATCCCATAAATAACGGAGCTGTACTTCATATTTAACATATATCATATTTAACAGAGAGTGATCAAAACCACGTGGTTCACACACTTGACATAAAGAAATATTTTATGGGTAACTGTTCTACATATATTCCAAAGCGATTTGGAGCTAAATGCATTCATAACTATTTGCTACGAATTATTTTTTCCAAAGGATTATCAGAATGAAATATACATTATTAGCATATATTTCAATTGTATATTAATTATACAATTCACATGGGTTGTCACAATTTATAACTGTAATATTAAATCATGAATACATTTAAAAATTATATTTAATAACTCTTAACAGCATGCATGGTGAAATTTTTATTGTCATAGTTTCGGAAATTTCAACTAATATTTATTTGAAATATTTGATTTGTATGTCAGTTTATTTTGTTTAAAAGTTGACAATTTGTCAAGTTAAATTATATACAACTTAATTCGCATAATATATTTCAAATTTCAATACACAAGAAAGGTATAATTTTAATATACAATCTCCTATATTATTAATATGTCTACAGGAACCTTCAGGCCCTTTCAAAATATCCAGATTGTATTTAATGGTTACAGATTCCGATACCGAGAAAAACTGGTATTAAAATACTGAAAGTAGTTTACAAACTATGATTTACTTGATGAATTGGAAATAATTTCTTTCGAATTTTTTCTAATTAATGAACTTTTAAATTTAATTATTCCGCAGATTAGTTGGATAAGTTTTTTTTTATTTTATTAAAAGATTATTTACACAAGTAAATCATAATTTACACTAAATTTGTTCATTATATCACTATATTTACAGAACGTTTCATGGGTAACTGAGATAATTATGCGGTCATGAAATTTTAATGAACAAACAATATTTTAATTGAAGAAAGCGAAAAAATGTTAAAAATATTTCACCTATATCTTATTAATTATCCTATTCACGTTTTTTGGAAAAAAAAAATTTCGACAATTAATTTCAAAGTGTACATGAAAGAAATGAAGAAATTAATTTTTAAATTAATCTAAAGATTTTCCATAACTTACAATCGGAAGTGAATAGGTGGAAATGATCCATAAATCTCCTTTTTATGGATAAGTGTAGAATGTTTCAACATTCGAAATTAATGATGAAAAATGAATGAGGCGATTCTGATAGTGATTAAGGAATCACCTTATCATTTTAAAATTGTCTAGTTTTCCAATTTACGAAATATTATCATTTCTGAAATCTTTCATTAAATATTTAATTAAAAATATATAGCTTTGTTAAGAGAAATCTAATTGATATATTTATAATACTTTATGAATTATAGTTATCATAGTGAATTGTTTATTAATCAGAAACTGATATATTGAAATCACCTCTGAGCTTATTCAAAGTGTTACTGAAGATAAATAGAAAACAACACATAATTAATGTATTAGTGAGACTAGAATGAAAAACATCAATAGCTCGAGCCATAAAAAAAACTTCTTAATACGTGATATTATGTAGAGCTAAATTTTTACTCATTTTGTTCAATTTATTTAAAGAGCCCTCTACGGGAGCAACAAAAAAGTAATTCTGATCCACTCAGCTGGCAGTCAGTTCATCCGAACACCGAAATGTACGGAACGGTCATCAGGACCCGGAAAAACCGGGCAGTTTCCCGCTCAGAACTGACCACTAACAATCATCATCGTGGGTCAAAATTTGGCAAGATTCAAACTTGCTTCAAGAACAACATACTAAAGAAATGATCCTTTGGAGTATGGTCTTAATTTATTCACAGTTCTGTGGAAATCAGATTCGAATGACTGAAAGGAATTAAGAGGAAACTAATTGCAATTAATAAAATATATTTGATAGGTATATCGAGTACATTGATTGCTGTTCTAATTGAATCATAACATTTGTGAATAAAATAATATGGATATATTTGAGGAATAACGGAGCCATACTTCAAATAACATAATATATATTAACACAAAGTGATCAAAAGCACGTGGCTGAAACACTGGATTAGAAAACATATAATTGAGGAGTAACAGTTGTATTCCAATTATACAATAGTTCCCATTGAACTTTTTGACACGATTTATAAATTATATTCGATTGCAGTGGATACACTTTTTGTGCACACACTGTGCAGGGTGATTAAAGAAAAAAAAGGTAACCGGGTTTTTAGATGATAATATTTTCCAAACTATAGAGCCACTTTTTAATGCTTTATTGCATCTAGAAGATAATATTTTTCTCTATTGATTGATAAATAAATTTATTTTAATTTGTGATAACGAACAATGGTGTGACATCAATTACAATGAGGTTGGTCAAAAATAATATTGCGCAGATGAAAAGATTATAAAATAGAAGATTCCTGTCAAGAAACAATAAAATACATGAACATAAAAGTAAAATTTTGCCGCTAACAAATTGAAAAACCTATTATTCCATTATTAGTTTAAATCTCCATGTCATTCCGTGTTCCATCCATTTCTCTCGGTGCAAATTTCTGTTCTTGTTCTCCTTGCCCGTACAGACCTGCTGATAATCTTTCGATTTTTCAATAGCATTTCAAAATCTGTAATTATTTTGTTCTTCAATTCACGAATATTTCGTGGAGCTCTGGTAAATAAATTATTCTTTATGTAACCCCAAACGAAAGAATTAACATGGAGTTAAATCTTGGGCCACTCAGTATCTTGTCAATTTCTCTCAATCGTTGATGGATCACCTCACTGAGCGATCACGATCAATAATACGGCGATGGGTAGGAGCTCTATCTTTGGCCACAATAGTTGGTTGAATATTTAACCAAATTCCTCTCTTAGATCTGAAATCTAAATATTTTTCTCCGTTCCGATTTCCCATAACACCGTTTCATTGCAATGCAATCCACACTGATGATTTCTCTCAGCACATGCTTATTTCATAATTTTTGAAAGACGGAAGGACATGGAGATTAAATTAATAATTTAATGATATTTTTTAATCTTATTAGCGATATCATATTTTTATGTTCATGCATTTTATAGTTGATAGAAAGGAATATTGAAAAGAGATTTCTTCTATTTTATAATCTTTTCATCTGCGGTATTTGATTTCTGACCAACTTTATTGTAATTGATGTCACACCATTGTTCGTTGTCACAAATTTAAATGAATTAATAGAGAAAAAGATTTACTTCAAAATGCAATACAGCATTAAAAAATGGCTCTTATAGTTCAGAAAATATTATCATCTAAAAACCCGGTTGCCTTTTTTTTAATCACCCTGTATAGTCTGATTTATTTTATAGATAAAATACATTTAAAAGTTGAATAAAAAAAAACCACACTCACTGAAAATTTTAACCTGTAAAGCTTATCTTTGTATTCTGAAATGTTTGTAAAAAAAGTTTCGTATCAATAGATTTCAATCATTTTGTCAACCATTTGATTATTTAAGGCGTAAAATGTGTAAGAAAATGATTGTAACAAAGAAAGAAATCTAGTATTACTTCAGTATTAATTTCAATGCTTCTTCATTCACAATTTCTTACTATACAATTAACATATTTATACTAAAATTTTAGGTTAAAATAATAATATACTTCACATCAAATTAATTCCAAGAAATGTTAGGTTTACAAGTGCATTACAATTCACCCAAAATAAAATTATAATATATTGCATGACAGTTGTCCGCATGGCAGTTGTCCACTATGGCAGTTGTCCGCATGGCACTTGTCCTCATGGCACTTGTCCGCATGGCAGTTGTCCGCATGGCAGTTGTCCTAGAGCCCTAAAAACTATAGATCCCGAAAATATTATAGACGGAGAGAATTAAAGAGTATTGAATGGTTCTACACCAGCGGTATATAGTATTCGATACCATTTCATTTAGCTTCGTCTATGATATTTTCAGGACCTACAGTTTTTATAGCATATTGTCCCAGCCCTAATTATTACTCTATGAGGAGCAAATAAAAAAATAAACATACTACGGGTATTATTAGGATAGATTTTGAGAATTAGTATTCATGCTACCACCTAAATTCTCCTAATATATTTCAAATTTCAATACATCAGAATCGAATATTTGGAAAAGTAATCATATATATTATTAATATGTCTGTAGGAGCATTTTGACCCTTCCAAAATTCCAGATTGTATTTAGTGGTACAGATTATAATATCGAATGTAACCGACTGAAAAATACTGAAAAAAAGTAATTTACAAAATTGAATTAACATAACGAATAGGGAACCTTTTTCTTCGATTATCGACATAAGTAAATCAGAATTTATACAATTTTGTAATTATAGCCCTATATTGTAACACTTTTGTAGCACCAAGATAACTTTTATTTATTTAAAAAGTCAATTTTTCAAATTAAAAACTGGAACACTGAGATAATAATGAAGCCAAGAATTTTTAGGGAATAAACGCTATTTAAATTTAACAATAGATCGTAATCTAGTGTGTGAGTAAATTCGAGAAAATATTATAATACAATAACAAATATATACTTCATTTATTTTCTATTAATTATCTTAATCGTGATTTTAGGAGAGATATCGTGACAATTAATTTGACAGTGTGTATTTTGACGTGGCGGCCTCTAGAGAGTAGACCGGTTGGACGACTCTGAAGGCGGTGGATGGACGGTGTGGAACTGGTGTGGACAGAGCTCTTGCGAGGAAGGGAACATCATAGGAAGAAGTAGAAAGAGAACAACTATACAATGACTGAAAGGAATGGAGAATATTTCTGAATGGTACACCAGCTGACAGATAATTTTATCTACCTGGCGGATGGGGAGAAAATGGCGAGAAAAGTGTGAATGAATAAAGGTAAAAAATAGAAAATTATTTGTGCTGAGTCGAATTGATTCTAGATAATACTCAGCTAAATAAAAGAATATGAAGAAATGACTAATGAATGTTCTATTTTTAGGAAAGTAAGGTTCAACATTCGAAATATTTTTACTTGAAACATACACACCAAACATAGGAGTGGAAATATATAGGAAGTAAATCTGATAGTCATTCCCTAACTTTATTTTACTGAAGATTTATTTGAGATTGAAAATATTCACAGCTGAACGTACTGTTCCAAAGCACAAAAGATATGAACTTAAAAATTATTTCGGTGATTTGGGATTAATCCATAGATATGACATACCTAAGTTTTTTCATCATTTATTAATCGTCATCTATAAAATATTTCGTTATCGTAATCTATAAAATAAATTGACTTCAGGAATAAGTCAAAGGTTTGTAAATAATATGATTAAGTTAATAATATTTAAATGTGCACCAACTTAATAGCAACACGAATATTTTATTTGTATTTTCACCGTGCTTGCGTTAATTATATTATTTTACCTGTTAATATTTAGGGAAAGTACAATTTTTTGGTTCCTTTATACTGATATTAATCTCATGTTTTATCATCACATTAAAACAAAAATTGTTCAGTTTTTAAATTTTCAAAACTTGATGTTCGAAATTTTTCATTAATAATTTAATTATAATTATTTAGTCTCATTAAGATTATCTTATTGATAGATTTATAACACTTTATCAATTTTAATTCCAAAAATGAATTGTTGATTTTATTTACAATTAGTATATTCGAATTGAAGATTTTTCTTTACTCTCCTGTCAAATCATACTAATTTAAGTAGCTCCCATTAATTTTTCATTCGTTTTCAATGTCTTGCGACATCTCCAAAATAATACCAGTCTGCAAAATATGGTACCGGAATTAAGGCATTTCGATTTTGTAGTCAAGAAACACTGAGAGTATTTAAAAAACTATATATAAAAACAAGTTATATTCATTCATCTTCATTGTTTAATTTGAAAAAAACGATTAAAATGTATATATATTTCAATATTTTAATTAGTTTTCAAGGTTCTTCTTCAAATTTTATACATCATACCATGTATGTTGACGATTGAATATAAACTATATTGAAATAATGTTTAGTTCACTCAGTTGAGAGGTAACTGTGGTATTTAAGAGAAAAAATATCTTGCTCTCACTTCACTAAAATAAACTTTGAGTAATTCTAACTATTGTAATAAAATGTTTAATGATTTATAATTATATAATTACTTCTAGTCATGTCTCACAATTACTGCAGTTTTAATTAAAGCAGGATGTAATAAAAGCGGATCCAGAAGAAATGAAAAACTGGGCAAGAACTCTTACAATGAAGAAAGAAAATTAAATCAAAGTGCAATGAAAAAATGTACCAAATACATACTCCTAGATGATAGAATGTAAAGGAAAGAAGGTATGAATGAATTACCTAATAAATAATTTTCTACTTGCATAATTTGCATACACACTTCAAACACCATAGTTACCCCTCAATTAAATGAACTGAATATTATTTATGTATAGTTCATATTCACTCATCCAAAGACTGAACAAAATGTAAAAATTTAGAAAAAAAATTGAAAACTAATAACTATTGTGAAATATATGGGCATCACGCATTTCAATTAATCTTAGTAACGCAAAATTAAACTTCAAAATTGAACAAATGTTATGCGCTTACAGAGTTTGTAAAATACTCCCAGTTTCTCTTAACAGTTAATCGAGACATGGCTTACTTAATATGCACGGCCTGATTTGTTACATTTCTCTTCTTAAAATAGAAGGCCAGACTTTTTATTATATTTAATTATAAGGTGTATTATTTATTGAAAGCTTCAGTTAGGATATTAATTAATGCTTCAGTTAAGGTATTAAAACACATTATTAATTATGTATATTTTAATAACTTTATGATTTCCCAATTAACCTAACTAAAACATAAAAACTAGAAATTGTTTAAGTTGAAACAGTAAGGTGTACATTATTTATAAGTTAAAATTATAAACATAGCTAAGTCATTTTTGTTTCAACAAGCAGCCATTGATATGTCTCATAATTTTCTTGAAGGCCACCACTCTATCTTTCACAGCAGATTCTGTAAGTGTCTTCCTTTTGTTGTTGATACAATTATCAGTTATTATTCTATCCACTCGAGATGAATTAATGCTTTGATGTGATTCACAGAATATTTTGGTCCTACCCAAAGTCCTCAGAATTAACTCTGCACAACACATCTCTAAATTCCTCAGAAGCAAAAGTCAGACCACCACGTGTGACGTGACAGCAAAAAAGTTTAAGTTGCAGGTTGCAGCTTAGTCATTTCTTGAAACATTATCCTTCCAAATCAAAGGTCCTGGAGTACAAGTAAATGCAGCATCTGCCTCAACTCCACAGACCCATATGAGTCGAAATGGACACCGGAAGTAAGGATTGGAGAGGAGCTTCTCGGAAGGGATAACAACCAGAGGTTCCTTGGGGACACATATGACAGAAGATTCACTTTCGGAAGACACATGGATGAGGTGACGGAGAATATGAAGAGTAGGAACTGGTTATTGAGCAGGGTAGCGGAAACAAGCTGTGGCTGAATGAAGGAGGATGCCATCAAAATTTACAGTGGCACAGCGAAGCGTGGTAGAAAACGCCAGTACATCATGGGCTCCATGGCTCTCCAAAACTAACCTGGAGAAGGTGGAAAGGGCTGAACTGTATGCGGAGTAGGAGAACGCCCGAATGAGTAGGAAAGCGCTTGAGACGTTCATGGAGGGAATGGAGGTATGGAATAGCAGGAGGGCTTGCTCTGGAGGTGTGACTCACAAACGAGGAGGTGTGAGTCGCCAGAGGAGAGATTAAGGAGGTGTTGGACTTTCGTGGACGGCTGTACTTGATGGTATACACAGACGAATCAGTGGAGGGGGAGTGAAGTTGGGGTGGAGGTGGAATGGTGGTGAGAAGGAGAGAGGTAATGGTTGAGTAGTGGGCCGTACCAGCGGGTGCCTGGTGCATCAGTTTTAGTACGGATAGGAAGGCGATGAGCGAAACGATGTGAGGGCTACTGGATGAGGATTTGAGTAGAGCGGCGGTGGTAACCGGCCGCAGATCCTTAGTGGGTGCGTTACAGGAGGATAATGAGGGACTGGAACTGAGACAGATCAGGAGGAAGGTTTTTAGAGTTGGAGGAGGATGGTAAAACTAGTATGAGTACTGGGACATAGTGGACTGCATGGCAATGAGCTGGTGGACGAGAATGTAAGAGGGAGGAGAGATGTATCAGGGTCAGGTGACGTTGGACGGAAGCACAAGAAGAGCAGTGATAGACAGAAGGCTGAGGGAGAAGGGGTGCAGGATGCTGATTCCAGGAGGAGATACGAGGGAGACTGAGAGAGAATAGGGAGTAGAATCCGATTAGAGAAGAGAAGAGTGGACCAGGTCAGATTCCGGTCAGTACACCACCCTGCCATAAGGAGATGGAGGAGTATGGTACAATTGGAGGCGAAGGTGCAGTGTAGGTTTTGCGGGATGAGGAGAGGAGCAGTGAGCATCTGTGGATGCTGTAACTCCCACTTGAGAGGAGATGGATTTGGGAGAAGTTTTGGGGAGCTGCTGGAGGACCTACCACAACAACATCATCCATCGACACATTTCTACATTATCACAACGATGTTCCCAGCAACAAAGTCTGATACTTCTTCTTCTCAAGTTTAATGGATCCTCTGACATTCAGCACCGTTTCTTTGAATTCTGTCAACAATTTCTCAACCTCTAAATCATTGTGTTGATTAATCTTCACATTGTCATCAATACCAAAGACTTCTTGGACAAAACTTTGGATTTTTAAAATCTTATCTGATGTATTTACATCTTTTAATGACACCAGAAATTTTCCTCCGCTCATCTGACGATACTGTCCATATCTGCGCTTCAAGGGATCACTTTGAAATCTGGCAGTTAGAACGAAGTTAAAACCATCCGATAGAAGATCTTGAATGAGTGCTGATGAAACAGCAGTGTCGTTGCAGTACGTGTCTAATTTAACACAACAATGTAAACTTTTCACTATTTTTGAATTTTGTGTCGTCCTATCCTTCAATCATTGTGAAAACACTCGCATAAACTGTGGAACCAATATTGATATCCTTTCTGTTGATAAATTTAATCCATATATTCCGAAAGCTTTCATCTTTTGGCAGCCCAAAAACTGGTCGACTATCATGAGCTGGGAAATTGGTGAAGCATCCCCGACAACTGCATTTGTTGACAATCTTGAATATTTTATTTGCTTGTATTTTAATTATTCATCCGATGTTGTTTCCAATTTTCATCATGAAAATAAAATCATTTATCACATCTTAAGACAATTGAGACGGAATCTATGATACGCAAGTCAATATGAGATCCTTAATTAATACTGTATAATAAAAAGTCTAGCCTTCTATTTCAAGAAGAGAAATGTAACAAATCAGGCCGTGTATATTAAGTAAGCCATGATCGAGATAACTAAATAGTGTCATTTACCATATTCTGCAGACTAGAATTATTTTGAAGATGTCGCAAGACATTGAAAACAAATGAAAATTAAATGAGAGCTATTTACAATAGTATGATTAGATAGGGAAGTGAATAGGTATACTTGGTTTACTCTCTAAACGTTAATTTCCATTACAATAATATAGGCTATATGGTAGCTACACTGATTTGTTATCAAGATTATGCGAATGACAGTCACAATGTGAAATATTATTCCCATAACTAGTTTGGAGGTGACTTCAATAGACTAATTATTGATAAAATCAACAATTCATTTCGAGGACTATAAATAATTAAGTATCCAAAGTTTATCAATAAGAAACTCTGATTGTCAGTTGTCAGTTCTGAGCGGGAAACTGCCCGGTTTTTCCGGGTCCTGATGACCGTTCCGTACATTTCGGTGTTCGGATGAACTGACTGCCAGCTGAGTGGATCAGAATTACTTTTTTGTTGCTCCCTTAGGCTCTGAATTGAACAAAATGTGAAAGTATAACACTAAATATAATTCAAATATGAACAAATTTATGTTCATGATTCAATCAATTGACAAAATATATTATTTGAATTTACCTGATATATTCATTGTGTAAAGGTATTAGACTGAAGAATCAACTTTTTCGTAATATTTTATTGATCCGTCCGTTATTTTCGTTATATCGACATCTAATTTCATTTCTTGCTCTTAATGGAAAAGTTTTTTTTTATTAAATCATACAAACCTAAAAATTTGTGGTCACGTTTTTGTCCGATGGTGCGAGGAGGTCCGATAACATTGATGATTTTTACCGTTATTTGCTATTTCTGACTATATTTTAACCGTTTGCCTTTGGTGTTTTATTAAATATATATTATGAATTAATTTCGGTTTAAGTAGTTGTAACGATTCATAACCATAATACCTGAAATAGCATTACTTTATTGCACAAAGATCACTTTCATACATTTACCTCATCAATTCAATATGATCACTTCCATAAATTTGACCTCATAAATAATTAAACAATTTCAAAAAATTGTTTAAAAGTATTTATTAAGATTTTTTTTATAGAAATCAAGAGAACTGAACCAAAACTACTATCAAGAAGGTACCTACTAGAAAAATGGTCAAGAACTCTTGTAACGAAGTAAAAAATTAAATTCAATAACAAATAATAAATAAATATACCAAAAATAAACTAATTGCAGTATATGAACTGTAAACCAAAGAGGGTTATTTTTAAATTTGTGAGAATATAAAAAGAATCATGAAAGAATTATCTGATTATAGTCTAAAAACAGAATTAGCACAATTGAATATAATACATATGAACAACTCAGTTACCCCTCAAATGAAATATTTGAACACTATTTAAGTAAAGTTATTATTTAAATTCAATCAATCACAAGCTGAATAAAATCCTTAACTTAAATGAAAAGCTTTCAAATCTTTTAAGTGATGTGCAAATATGAATATCACGTAGCTATATGATTAATCTTATCCAATCCAAATACAGTTGATTTGTTGTTTTGTGTCTATGCTGTTTGTTTAAAACTCTCAGTCTCTTTCGTAGAGTCATTCGTAGTATAATTGGCAATTAATTCGGTCCGTTTCGGTATATTATTTTGGAGATGTCGCAAGACGTCTAAAAAGAATAAGAACTATATGAAGATTAATCAGTACTAACTAATGTGGAGAAATTCTGTTACATTACAAAAATGACATGAAACTAATCAATATCTGGGAGCTACAGAATTTGTTATTGTGAACTTGAGGACGACAATCACTATTTGAGATATTATTATAGGTAAGGTCGAGGTGACTTCAACAAACTAGTTATTGATTAAATCAACAATTCATTTCGAGAGCTTTAATCAACAAAGTATCAATATGATACATTAAATAATATGATTAAAAGATCAGTTTTTCGACATTTCGGATAAAATCTTCGGTTCTGGTAACTCTTGCTATATTTCAGTAATTGTAATTCGAGTATGTAATTTGAGGGAAAGTGTCTGGTTTTTCCGGGTCCTGATGACCGTTCCGTACATTTCGGTGTTCGGATGAACTGACTGCCAGCTGAGTGGATCAGAATTACTTTTTTGTTGCTGCCTTAGGGGGCTCTCTAAATTGAATATAATGTTAAATTACATTAAATAAGACTAGAATTTATTTTTCATTTAAGTCTGAAAAATATATATTCTGCTAATGATATCAGTAGATGTTTATATGTCTTAAGACCGTACACATAAAATTGAGACCATTCCCGTGTGAATAATGACTGCTTCTTCAAAATATCCTTATACCTACCGAGTGTTCTTTCTTCCTCTTGACTATTGTGTTTCCTCATAACTGAGGTTTCAGTGTCACTACTTTGCACCTAACATAACTTACTCATATACCAAACAATCATACAGCTTAACTTTCATTTTTTTTCTATTTCTTAAAATTTCTTTCGTTGAAATTTGTCATCAATAATTCATATAGGGAAAAATGTATTAGTTCTAGTTCCAAAATAAATTGTTGATTTTATCAATAATTAGTCTATCGAAGTCAACTCCAAACTAGTTATGGGAATAATATTTCACACTGTGACTGTCATTCACAGGAACTTGAAAACAAATCAGTGTAGCTACCAGATATTATTGTGTTGCAATTTAACGTGATTTTCTCAAGAGTAGTAAAGAAATTCTCCCTACTTTCTATCTAATCATATTAATTTTAGATATCTCCCACTAAAATTTTCATTTGTTTTCAAAGACTTGCGACATTTTCAAAATAATACCAGTCTCCTAAACATGGTACCTGATTAAGGGCATTTTGAAAATATAATAAAGAGAAACTGAGAGTATTTAAAAACTGTATAAATAAACACATAATATTTATTCAAGTTCATTGTTTCATTTAATAAACAATGAAAATATTTATATATTTCAATATATAAATTAGTTTTCAAGGTTCTTTTTAAATTTTATACATTATATTGCGCATATGGACCATTGAATTTAAACTATATCGATATTATGTTTAGGTCACTCAGTTGAGAGGTAACTGTGGTATTTAATAAAAAAAATATCCTGCTCTCACTTCAGTAAAATAAATTTTGAGTAATTATAACTATTGTAATTACATGTTTAATGATTTACAATTATATAATAACTTCGAGTCATGTCTCACAATTACTTCACTTTTGATTAAAGTGAGTGTAATTAAAGCGGAGTCTGGATGTAATGCAAAACTGTCTAATATATCCTGTTATGGAGTAATAAAATTAAATAAAAGCCCAATTAAGAATATATAAAAAAATTATTAGAATGTGGAGGGAAGGAAAAAATCAGGAAGTATGAATTACCTAATATATAATATTCTTCTTGCATAATTTACACACTTAATTATATTATATTCAAACACCACAGTTACCCCTCAATTGAGTAAACTGAATATTATTTATGTATAATTTATATTCATTCGTCCAGAGACCGAATAAAAAGTATAAATTTTGATAAAGAATATTGAAAACTTATAATTATTGTGTAAAATATGGGTATCACGTATTTGATTGAATTTTCTAACAACAAATTAAACCATGAAATTGAACAGATGTTATGCAGTTTACGAGTTTGTAAAATACTCTCAGTTTCTCTTAAAGATGGTATCAGAATAACTGGATTCAGTTAGCATACTTTGCAGACTGGAATTATTTTGGAGATGTCGTAAGACATTGAAAATAAAGGATAATATAATGAGAACTATTTAAATTAGGATGATTGGATAGGGGTTAGAAGGAGATATCCTTGGTTACTCTGAAAAAAAACTCACGTTAATTTCCTACTTAATAATATCTAGTAGATTCGTTTTCAAGTTCCTGTGAAAAACAGTCACAGTGTGAAATATTATCCCCATAACTACACCATTTTAGCCTCAAATAAAAAAAAGTCAACTTCAAATTAAAGGAAGTGAATTTCGAATTAAAATTAGTGAACTTCAAATTAAAGGAAGTGAATTTCGAATTAAAATTAGTGAAGTTCAAATTAAAAAAGTCAACTTTAAATTAAAACAGTTCTATTTCAAAATGATAAAATTTCAAAATGAGAAAATGATAACCAAATAAAAGTATAACTAGAGGAAATGATGACCAATGAAAAGTATAACCAGAGGATATACTAACTAAAGAAAATAATAACCGGAGAAGATTTTAACCAGAGAAAATGAATACCAGAGAAAATGATAACCAATAAAAATGATAACTAAAGAAAATGATAACCAATGAAAATGATAACTAAAGAAAATGATAACCAAAGAAATGATAACCAGAGGAAATGATAACGAGAAAATAATAACCAGAATAAAATGATAAGGAGAGCTTTTTTTATCGCGGCGTTGCAAAAACGCAAGTGTGAACACATGCCAAATGAGCAATTTTTCTAACGCGGCTTTGAGAAACGCAAGTGTGAAGGGGGCCTAAGATATATTGAACTCAGAAATACAGTTCATTAGAGCAAGAAATAGGGGTATGGAAGGTAACAACCACCAATTGCATATATATCAGTATTGAAGTAATAAATGGAAAATATCAAGGAAACTGAAACTATATTTTATATGTATTTGAAGGGGGGGGGGGGGGGGCGAGCTCTCATGTATCAGTCATGAAGTGTGCAGTTCAACAAAGTAGTTTATACGACAAACTACATTACAGTTTAATGTAAAGAATTTAGTGTTTGAGTAATTTCAATGAAAACAGGAGTTTTCCAAAGTTCTCAATCCTTCAGTAATACATAGGGCATAGAGTTATGATAAACTACTCTAGAGAGAGGAAGTGTTGCAGCGATTGCAGGACGCTAAGGAAGACGGTGTAAAACCTTATTTTGATTCAGGTATACCATTTCTCCATCAAATTTTGTTCCAGTTATATCATTTCTCCATTAAACCGACGCTAGTTTGCGGGTCACGTGACCCAAAAATAGGGATTTTAGCGTCCCGCAAACCGCGATATTATTTTGGCCACTGACTCACCACTTGAGTAAACATAGGAAATAAATAACTTTAATTTATTCTGTGCCTATTTGTATTATAGATACATGTAATACCGTAATTTATAATTAATATTGTGCCTCTAATAAATAAAGATATTTAATATAAATATATTAAATTAATATTTTGTGCCGCTATTCTAGGAAAGACCCGATTAAAATACAAATGAGATTATAATCCCGATATACATTTCTTTTTAATTACTTTTTTTAAATATACCGTAGCGGCTTAGCAAATAGTTCTGAATGCATTTATATCAGCATAAATTTGGATTTCGACAGTTACCCATAAAATATTTTTACAGATATAAGTGTTTGAACCACTTGGTTTTGATCCCTTAGTGTTAATAGATATATTTTATGTTACATTAAGTATAAATCGATTAACATGGCATATGTCCACATTATCTTATACACAAATTTTATGACTCAATTAGAAAAGTAATCAATACACTTGATTTATCTGACAAATATTATATTAAAAATTATAGTTTAGTTTCCTCTTAATTCCTCTCAGTCATCCTAATCTGATTTCCACAGAACGGTGTGAAAATTAAGACCGTACTCCAAAGGATCACTTCTTTAGAATGTTGTTCTTGAAGCAAGTTTGAATCTTGCCAAATTTTTACCCACGATGATGATTGTTAGTGGTCAGTTCTGAGCGGGAAACTGCCCGGTTTATCCGGGTCCTGATGACCGTTCCGTACATTTCGGTGTTCGGAGGAACTGACTGCTTGCTGAGTGGATCAGAACTACTTTTTTGTTGCTCCCTTAGGGGGCTCTCTAAATTGAAAAGAAAGAAGATTCAACTCTAAATCATATAACATATTAAGATGCTCATTTCCATGGCTTGAGCTATTGATATTTTTCATTTGAGTCTTTCTAATACTTTATTCTGTAGTGTTTTCTCCCAGTAAAATTCGTCGTTTTGTCAAATCAATTAATGCCAGCAATACTTAATGTTGCCTATGTCATGCATGTCTACGGCCAGTGCTTTTTTCCTATAAGAGGTGTATTAAATAGATTACGCTATACTGAACAGGTGAAGACAACAGTTACTTCTAACAAAGTAGTAACTGTCCTACAAATTTATATTTTAAAAAACAAAATCAGAGGGATAAGAATAGAACAGTTGCCAATTCAAACTCAAATCTATATAATTTTACCTACGATATTTTAACCAAATTTATAATAATAATGTTATTTAAAATTGAATAGGAAGTATAATTTTTAATGTGAATAATCATTTTGCACGTAAAAATAACTTTTCATTCTAAATATATGAATAAACTAGCGGTCAGGCTCATTTTTATGAATCCAATGAATAAAGTGTTAAATTAATAATAATACTAAACTACCATTTCCCATTCATACTAATTGCCAGAATTGGCTACAATTTCCAAGATATACTTAATTGAGGATTTTAAATTGGTTATTTGAGGTGATTAAAGTTGGGAGAGATCGTTTGCTCCTAACCTCTCTGATTGTCTGGCGATAACTGTTAAATAGAACCAGTAGACCAGTATAATAAATATACTGGTCACTGGATTGGTTAACCAATGTTTACCTTCATCGGGCCAGTGCTGTTTGACAACCGTTGGCCCAATTTCATTTATCATACATTTGCCCAGTGTGTGATAGCACTGGCGTACTATTCCGTGCGTATAAACAAACCGAATATACACACCAGTGTGTATATTCGTAAATCATTTTGCTTACTATAGAAGAAAATGTTTATTTTAATATCTGAACATATTTATTGTCCTGTAACCCTAGCAATTGAATTTATGAAAGCCAGAAGATTTGAGGCAAGAAAAATCCCTGATTTTTATTTTTTATTGTTCGAAGTCACAAATTAGTATCACCATCTTAGTTCCGGAAATTTAATGCAGTAGTAAGGCTGATTCACACATCACCGATATCCGTCTGGTACGTCACCGGTCCGGTCCGTCTCCGTCACAAAAATCACTGGCCGGTGACGTGCCGGACGGATATCGGTGATGTATGAAGCAGCCTTTAAGGAGTAATATTCGGGTGATTTTTTTATCCGGTCAATGGGTAACACGTACCATAAGTAAATGACAATTATTTTTATTAGAAGTGAGAAACTCAATTTTATAATTAAATATAACAAAGTTCAAGTCCCCATAATAATTACGAATTGAAATGCATCATATTTGAATGTTAGAGTAGTAAATAGTATATCATGTTTGTTGGCGCTTTCAAAAATTAATATATAGAGAAAATTGTATGCGATAGTTGAACCGAAACTACTATGAATGAGGTACTGGAGACAGGTCAAGAACTCCTATAATTGAATAAAATATTAAAATCAAAACAAAAAAGGTAAAATCATTGAAATTATAACTACTCAAAGATAATTATATGTTAAGAAGGTTAATGTAGAAGAGGTGAGAATAGAAAGAGAATGAATTACCGGATAATAATAGTCTACATGCAGAATATTTCACACGTTATGAAATTACATAGAAACACCTGAGTTACCCCTCAATTGAGTGAACTGATAGCTTATCTCTCGTTGTGAATAGAAGATTGAAGTTCAAAAGAAATAGTTTATTGAAAACTATTAAATAATGCAAATACATGTATCATCATATCATGTATTATTAATCCCAGCTTCATTATATGTAACTATAAAGATAAATTGATGCTTTGAGTTTAGTGAGTTTGTAAAATACTTTCAGTCTCTCGTCATAATTATCGAATTAAACTGTTCAAAGTAACTTAGGTTTCATACTCTGTATATTATCTTATAGTTATTATTTTTTGAAGATGTCGAGAGACATCGTAGGCTAATGGAAATTTGGTGAGGATCAACTTTTATAAATGGTACTTGACAAGGAGGTAAAAGGAGTAATAAATTTTGGTAGAAACGCTGCCTTGCTTTTGTGATCGTTAGTGTGGTAGTCAGTGTCAAATATTCTTCTCCTTATAAACGGTAACATTTATAGTCCAATTATTAATAAAATTAATATATTATTATAAATATATCAATAAGATGTAAATGTGTAGCATATCTATAGAATTAACCAAATAAATAATATAGCAAGAAAGAAAATATTCAGAAATATTTACCGATAAAATAAAAGAATTAATGTAAGCATGGGAAAATACAGATAAAAATCGGGTTGTTGTTAAGATGGTTCACATATATCTATTATTAGGTAGCTGTATTAAATTATTTACAAACATTTGAGTTTTTCCTCGCCTGCAATAAAGTAACCAATATTCTTCCACGGATTGAAAATGATAAATGACAGAACTGATAAAAAATAAAGGCTAATAGCCCCGGAACCTCTATCTTGAAGCTGTCTGTGGTGGATGAAAGAGATGGGGGTGGCTTATCTTGGGCCCCAATATGTTGTAATTTGGATTGTGTTCATTTTTACCATGTTTATTATTTATTAACGTTACTTGATGTTTTAGAGAATATTGTTATGAACTTTTGGTCTTGGATTTCGGTGTTTGGTAAAGTCGTACACACAGAGAAAGGATTAGTTGAATCAAATCAAATTTGATTTGTTTTGACTCATATGAATGGGTTATTTTTGCGCCTACCTACGTGGTGAGTTGCAGGTACTACTTAAAAGTAGTTAAATTAACGTTGGTTAAAACAAAACAGTCGTTTTGACTCACACTTAAAATTAAAAAAGTAGCGGCAACTCGCATAGTAAGTTAATTTATACACCAGATACATCGGATTAACAGTCTTTGTGAGTTACTACAATACACTCTATCATAGTTGTTTCAACATACTTTACAATTCTCAAAAATGTAACTTTTAACTCTCATAGTAAGTTGATTCAATCTATAAAATGAATTGAATTAACTAATGATTGATGACACACCACATCAAAGTTGTTTTAACACACATGAAAACATGAATAAAGTCCAACCAACTCACGTAATAAATTGATTCAAAGCATAAATTGTTGACCCATGTGATATGAATAAACTTTTTTCTCTGTGTAGGCTTCATTTACTCTATCACCTCTTCATTTTCCTCTTCCATCCGTGAGTGCAGCCACCGGTGTTTGTGTCCCTTTTCGTCACATTCCTTGGTAAGTGACTGCATTCACGGAGTAGCTTTTTTGAATTCATGAGCATTTTTACAAACTAGTGGTAAGTGACTTTGTTCATAGAACCACTTTCCTTTCTGCCTGCTTCTTGCACCGATTTGTAATTAATTTTCATTTAACGTAAGCGCTATAGCCTTTGGTTCCGAAGCAGACGTTAAACCCTCTCCTAATGATAGATAGTAATTAATAAACAGAGAAAAAATTACTGTTATCATACTTATAGATTAATTTAAGAAACAACAAAATAAACTAAAAGTGACGTCTCTTACGGACATCACCATTATAACAATAAGGTTCTGGCTTAATTTATTTTGAAGATTTCGTGAGAAATTCAATAAGCAAGCAATAATAGTTTATTGAAGTATTCCCATACATGATGTTCACTTAAATATGTCTACTTTCTCTACTAATAATGAGTTATCAGTCACTAGACTGCAAAATAAATTGAATTATTCTTTCCATGCACATCTACCAATTGTATAATTCTATCTCAACCACATGTAAAAGTAAATCCAGTAGAATTAAATCTTTACATTGCAGTCTGTTACCTATTGCCATCAGAACTCTGTGTTTATCTGTGTTTGAATTCACTTACCTAGACGTAACTTAATTATTAAAAGTTGAACACTACTATGAACCTATATTTTTAATTAACCGATTTCTCGTGCACAATATATTGGAGTGATATGATAAGTGTGTGCAGTATTATTTCTTCTTATTTTTAGTATAAATCAGAACTTGTGAGTTTATCAATTACATGAAATATTTATGTTTGCATATGTTCCGCGCCAAACGTGCAGTGCATTCTCGAGATTGTACGAATCGGCAAATGGCGTGGAACATATATACTATATTTTCTGAGCATTTTTATGCTTCCATCGAAGAAAAGATTGTAATGTACAATTGACAAATCATCTCTCCATTTAATAACTCAGATAAAGAGTTCTCCAATTTTAACATTTTAATTATTACCTTAGTTACCCATGAAAATTGCTGTAAATATTGTGATATGATAAATGTTATTAGTTTTAATTCTGACTTACTAATGTCCGTATTTATTTAAAAGAGAGTATTGCTTTCAACTAATCTGCCAAATAATAAAATTTGAAAGTTCATTGATTCGAAATAATTGGAAGAAAATTGTATTTTATTGAACAAAGTAATCCAATTTTGAATATTACTCTCAGTCTATTAAAGTTAGTTTGCTCGATTTCATCATTTCATACATCAAATACAATCTGGAATTTTGAAAGCGCCAACAGGTGCTAATACACACAATAATAATTACATCAGTATTAACTCTCATACATCATCCGAATATTTGTTATGAAAAATTTGAGCTCTGTTATACATATTCAATTTGAATTGTTAACTTCTAATGAAACAACATTGTCATCTGCTGGTGGTAAGTGTTACCCATTCACCGGTGAAAATATCACCCGGATATTTTTTGCCCATTAATATTCTCAGGGAGTTTCATTGACCACAATTCTTCTGGCTTTCCTGAATTCAGTTGCTAGGGTTACAGAGCAAAAAAAATTTCCATTTATTAAAATAAACTTTTTTCTTCTATAACATGCAAAATAATTTACCGAATATAAATAGAATACACTGCAGAATAAAGTATTGGTCAGACTCGGATAAAAAACCATGAAAATAAACTTCTTAAAATGTGACATTATTTAGAGTTAATTTTTCTCTTTCTGTTCCAGTTAGAGAGCCCCCTAAGGGAGCAACAAAAAGTAATTCTGATCCACTCAGCTGGCAGTCAGTTCATCCGAACACCGAAATTTACGGATCGGTCATCAGGACCCGGAAAACCCGAGCAGTTTCCCGCTCAGACCTGACCACTAACAATCATCATCGAGGGTCAAAATTGAGCAAGATTCAAACTTGCTTCAAGAACAACATACTAAAGAAATGATCCTTTGGAGTACGGTCTTAATTTTCACACCGTTCTGTGGAAATCAGATTAGGATGACTGAGAGGAATTAAGAGGAAACTAAAATATTTGTCAGGTAAATCAAGTGTATTGATTACTTTTCTAATTGAATCATAACATTTGTGTATAAGATAATGTGGACATATGCCATGTTAAACGAGTTATACTTAATATAACATAGAATATATCTATTAACACTAAGGGATCAAAAACAAGTGGTTCAAACACTTATATCTGTATAAATAAGCCGCTACGGTTTATTAAAAAAAAAGTAATTAAAAAGAAATGTATATCGGGCAAAATATTCATTTAATATATTTATATTAAATATCATTATTTATTAGAGGCACAATATTCATTATAAATTACGGTATTACATGTATCTATAATACAAATAGGCACAGAATAAATTTGAGTTATTTATTTCCTATGTATTACTCAAGTGGTGACTGATGAGTCAGTGGCCAAAATAATATCGCGTCTTGGGGGACGCTAAAATCCTTATTTTTGGGTCACGTGACTGGCAAACTAGCGTCAGTTTAAAGGTCCCCTCCAAGCAAATATTTTTATTGCTTTATTTAACGAGGCTAATGTTCCTTATCATTTTGCTGCAAACCGCATCGAATTTGGTAGCGTATTTTTAATTTTATATGCTTTTAAAGATTTTTAAAATCAAAACTCTACAAAACCTATTTTACTTCCGACTTACTAATTTAAGACATTTTCAGCCTGAAGAAAAAGAATATACACCATTTGTTTTGATTGTCAAGTAGGTATTAGTTTTAATAAATCTATTTAATATTCACGTAAAGGTATAAAATTGAATGAACTTATAATATAGAAACGTTTATATACTAAAACAATAAATATTTAAAATATTTTAAATAAAGGCCGAAAACGCATGGTTTGTTTATAAAATTCAAATTTGTAATCAAAATAAAGAGTGTACAATCTTCTTCTTGAGCATCAGATTAGTGATTCGCTCAATTGTTGCTCACAGAGTATTAAAAAACTTTAAAAACAAATTATAAAATATATATTGAACCTAATTGTATGCGGTTTGCAGAATAATGATCGTAGACCTTAGTTCTATAATATTATGTTATAAACTCATTTTTTTCCCGGAGCCTGGAGAGGACCTTTAATGGAGAAATGATATAACTGAAACCAAATTTAATGGAGAAATGGTATAACTGAATTAAAATAAGGTTTTACACCGTCTTCCTTAGCGTCCTACAATCGCTGCAACACTTCCTCTCTCTAGAGTAGTTTATCATAACTCTATGCCCTATGTATTACTGAAGGATTGAGAACTTTGAAAAACCCTGTTTTCATTGAAATTACTCAAACACTAAATTCTTTACATTAAACTGTAATGTAGTTTGTCGTATAAACTAGTTTGTTGAACTGCACACTTCATGACTGATACATGAGAACTCGCCCCCCCCCCCCTTCAAATACATATAAAATATAGTTCTAGTTTCCTTGATATTTTCCATTTATTACTTCAATACTGATATATATGCAATTGGTGGTTGTTACCTTCCATACCCCTATTTCTTGCTATAATGAACTGTATTTCTGAGTTCAATATATCTTAGGCCCCCTTCACACTTGCGTTTCTCAAAGCCGCGTTAGAAAAATTGCTCATTTGGCATGTTTTCACACTTGCGTTTTTGCGACACCGCGTTAAAAAAAAGCTCCCCTCATCATTTTATTCTGGTTATTATTTGGTTATAATTTTCTCTGGTTAGTATTTTCTCTGGTTAGTATTTTCTCGTTATCATTTCCCCTAGTTATCATTTCCTCTGGTTATCATTTCTTCTGGTTATCATTTCCTCTGGTAATAATTTCTTTGGTTATCATTTTCTTTAGTTATCATATTCATTGGTTATCATTTTCTCTGGTATTCATTTTCTCTGGTTAAAATCTTCTCCGGTTATTATTTTCTTTAGTTAGTATATCCTCTGGTTATACTTTTCATTGGTTATCATTTCCTCTGGTTATACTTTTCTTCGGTTATCATTTTCTCTTGCCATGACAAGGAAAAAAAGTAATTTGGCATAATATGGTTTTTTCAGAATTATCGAACAGTTTCTCATGTCATATTTAATTATATACTGTTTCTTATATGATCGAATATGTGTTACTGTCCGGTAATTCATAATTTAACAAATTATAGAACCTCTATCACAATTACCAGGGATCCTTGTTACGTGGGTAGAAAATAATAGCCATTGTAGGCAATTATTCTTCATTTTCTATATCGCAATCCCAGCAGTGAAAAAAAAAATGTGAACGGTACAATAGGCATTCTTATCCTGCTAAAATTCTAGAGTTTAAATTTCTGCTCGTAATTTAGCAGGGGACTGAGCCATTTTGCGCTAGTAAAAACACTGCTGAAGGGCTCCGCTAAAATCAATTGCAGATAAACTTTTTGCGATGAGCTTTTTTTCTAACGCAGCGTTGAGAAACGCAAGTGTGAAGGGGGCATTAGTGACATAATTAATTTTCAATTTATTATATTAACTTGTTATCTATGATAAACATTTAATTTAAATATAGTAATAAACATTTTGCGCCACTATTCTGAGGAAGGCCCTTTTAATCATAAAAATCACATGGATTGACATAATCTATAACCGTAATAATAAACCATGGAGATATTAATAAAATATGTTCAATAACTTGCAAGCTGATATTTTTGTAACCTTAGTTTTGGATAATTTCAACCTTGCAGTAGGCCCCTTTCACACTTGCGTTTCACAACGCCGCCTTTAAAAAAATGCTCATGGCAAAAAGTTTAACTGCAATTGATTTTAGCGGGGCCCTTCACACTTGCCTCTTTTTTTACCAGCATTTTTTCCAACGCAAGTGTGAAGGGCTCCGTTAAAATCATTTGCAGCTTAACTTTTGCCATGAGCATTTTTTTAAATGCGGCGTCGAGAAAAGCAAGTGTAAAGAGGGCATTGTTAATGAGGAGTTGGTTAATATTTTCACTGGTGAGTTAGAAAAAACCCTGCAATATTTAGTCGACAGTTTATTTTGTTAAAAGTTAACAATTTATCTTTCAAATTAAATATAACATAAATTAAATTCTCATAATAAATATTAAATTTCTATACATCAGAATTGATCAATTATAAATTGCAACATAATGTATTATTAATATTTTGAGTTTCTTATTGATACATTTTTAATACTTTATTATTTATAGTTCTCGAAATAAATTGTTGATTCTATTTATAATTAGTTAATTGAAGTCACCTGTATACTATATACACCATTTTAGCCTCAAATTGAAATTAGTCAAGTTCAAATTAAAATTAGTGAACTTCAAATTAAAGGAAATGAATTTAGAATAAAAAATATCGAACTTCAAATTAAAGGAAGTGAATTTCGAATAAAAATTAGTGAATTTCAAATTAAAGGAAGTGAATTTCGAATAAAAATTAGTGAACTTCAAATTAAAATTAGTCAAGTTCAAATTAAAAAAGATCAACCTCAAATTGAATAAAGTGTAGTTAAAATTAAAATAGATCAATTTCAAATAAAAATAACTTGAGTACAAATTAAAATTTTCATTCTTATTTTATAAAATATCATAAATTATGAAAGATGAACTCAAGTGAAATCAATTCAACCATCTGATAAATCTATGGAATAATATGAATGTTCTACTGTATCCATTATACATGAACTTATTATGAATTGGACGAGTAAATAAATATATGATGAAATAAAATTGCGTTGGCCATTATTCAATATATGTAGAAAATTTCCTATTTGTGAATTAACTATATTTATTTTAGAATTGAGAATTTAACAGAGATATTTTAATTTGAATTTGCCCTGTTTTAATTTGAAATAGAACTGTTTTAATTTAAAGTTGACTTTTTTAATTTGAACTTCACTAATTTTAATTCGAAATTCACTTCCTTTAATTTGAAGTTCACTAATTTTAATTCGAAATTCACTTCCTTTAATTTGAAGTTGACTTTTTTTTATTTGTGGCTAAAATGGTGTAGTTATGGGGATAATATTTCACACTGTGACTGTTTTTCACAGGAACTTGAAAACGAATCTACTAGATATTATTAAGTAGGAAATTAACGTGATTTTTTTCAGAGTAACCAAGGATATCTCCTTACTAACCCCTGTCCAATCATCCTAATTTAAATAGCTGTCATTATATTATCCTTTATTTTCAATGTCTTACGACATCTCCAAAATAATATCAGTCAGCTATGTATGCTAACTGAATCTGGTTATTCTGATAGCATCTTTAAGAGAAACTGAGAGTATTTTACAAACTCGTAAACTGCATAACATCTGTTCAATTTCATGGTTTAATTTGTTGTTAGAAAATTCAATCAAATACGTGATACCCATATTTTACACAATAGTTATAAGTTTTCAATATTCTTTATCAAAATTTATACTTTTTATTCGGTCTCTGGACGAATGAATGTAAATTATACATAAATAAAATTCAGTTTACTCAATTGAGGGGTAACTGTGGTGTTTGAATATAATATAATTAAGTGTGTAAATTATGCAAGAAGAATATTATATATTAGGTAATTCATACCTCCTGATTTTTTCCTTCCCTTTACATTCTAATTATTTTTTTTATATATTCTTAATTGGGCTTTTATTTAATTTTATTACTCCATAACAGGATATATTAGACAGTTTTGCATTACATCCAGACTCCGCTTTAATTACACTCACTTTAATCAAAAGTGAAGTAATTGTGAGACACGACTCGAAGTTATTATATAATTGTAAATCATTAAACATGTAATTACAATAGTTAGAATTACTCAAAATTTATTTTACTGAAGTATGAGCAGGATATTTTTTTTATTAAATACCACAGTTACCTCTCAACTGAGTGACCTAAACATAATATCGATATAGTTTAAATTCAATGGTCCATATGCGCAATATAATGTATAAAATTTAAAAAGAACCTTGAAAACTAATTTATATATTGAAATATATAAATATTTTCATTGTTTATTAAATGAAACAATGAACTTGAATAAATATTATGTGTTTATTTATACAGTTTTTAAATACTCTCAGTTTCTCTTTATTATATTTTCAAAATGCCCTTAATCAGGTATCATGTTTAGGAGACTGGTATTATTGTGAAGATGTCGCAAGTCTTTGAAAACAAATGAAAATTTTAGTGGGAGATATCTAAAATTAATATGATTAGATAGAAAGTAGGGAGAATTTCTTTACTACTCTTGAGAAAATCACGTTAAATTGCAACACAATAATATCTGGTAGCTACACTGATTTGTTTTCAAGTTCCTGTGAATGACAGTCACAGTGTGAAATATTATTCCCATAACTAGTTTGGAGTTCACTTCGATAAACTAATTATTGATAAAATCAACAATTCATTTCGTGAACTAGAACTAATACATTTTTCCCTATATGAATTATTGATGACAAATTTCAACGAAAGAAATTTTAAGAAATAGAAAAAAAATGAAAGTTAAGCTGAATGATTGTTTGGTATATGAGTAAGTTATGTTAGGTGCGAAGTAGTGACACTGAAACCTCAGTTATGAGGAAACACAATAGTCAAGAGGAAGAAAGAACACTCGGTAGGTATAAGGATATTTTGAAGAAGTAGTCATTATTCACACGGGAATGGTGTCAATTTTATGTGTACGGTCTTAAGACATATAAACATCTACTGATATCATTAGCAGAATATATATTTTTCAGACTTAAATTAAAAATAAATTCTATACAGGGTATAGCCCAAAAAAAAGGTAGCCCATTTTCAAACTAGTTTATTTTACAAACTACCAAAGCTAAAAATTTTCTAAAAACACAGTTTTATTTGTTCACTTTTTTTCCATCTATCAAGTTAAACTATTATAAGTTACGACAAAAATTGAGCATCTTACAGCGAATTAAAAAAGTAAATAAAAAGGGCTTGCGCGAGCACGAAATACACAATTTTCATAATAGGGATAATTTATTTCTATTTGGTAGTAGTAAAAATATAATTAAATCCTACAATTTTACATTCAATTAACGTTATTTTCATTGATTCTTTCAATCATGTAAATACATCTTCATCACCAATCACGATATCTTCTACAAAACGTGCATTTTTTTGCAGAAACTATTTGCAAAATTATTTAGACTGTGCGGTAAATCAGTTTTTAGAGTTTGAGCCTTACATGCTTCTTCAAAGAATAATATCTTAAGTAATGTTTAACAATTCGGTGAAATGTCTCTTAAATGATATCTAATCCTTACCTTCTGATTTACATTTTGTATTATTAATATGCTGTTCATGAAAAAGATTAATGTTTTGATGTGTTCATTCTTTTCTCCTGCGACATGATCACTTTTTGTTCAAATTTAAGGTGGTTTCTTCCGTTTTGAACTTATTAACATTCGTCAATATGGTTTTATAGTTGTTGGAAATCTTTCCAGAAAGTGTTGTTCAAAATGTGGTTGAACTTGTGTAAAACTTCCATTGTTTAAAAGATTTGTCACAACAGAAACTCTTTGTTCTTTTGAAAACTGCATTTTGAGGGTTTCGAATAGGAGATAAAAATTAACGTCGAACTGATTTTTATAAAGATATCAATTTTACCTTCAAAAACCAAATTTCATATTGTAATTATTTGTTTAATTTTATCTTTTTTTTTTGCGAAAAATAATGGAATTTAATGTTTTTACATCCATATAAAATGAAATATTTGTCGTGACTTATAATAGTTTTTGTCGTGACTTATAATAGTTTATCATGATAGATGCAGAAAAAGTAAACGAATAAAACTGTTTTTAGAAAATTTCTAGCATTGATAGTTTGTGAAATAAACTAATTTGAAAATGGGTTTCCTTTTTTTTTTTTTGCGCCACCCTGTAGTCTTATTTAATGTAACTTGAACATTATATTCAATTTAGAGAGCCCCCTAAGGGAGCAACAAAAAAGTAATTCTGATCCACTCAGCTGGCAGTCAGTTCATCCGAACACCGAAATGTAAGGAACGGTCATCAAGACCCGGAAAAACCGGGCAGTTTCCCGCTCAGAACTGACCACTAACAATCATCATCGTGGGTCAAAATTTGGCAAGATTCAAACTTGCTGCAGGAACAACATACTAAAGAAATGATCCTTTGGAGTATGGTCTTACTATCCCACAGTTGTGTCGAGATCAGCTTCGGATGACTGAGAGGATTTAAAAGGAAAGTAAATTACAATTCATGAAAATTATTTATTTGGCATATTAAGTGTAATGATTTCTGTTCAAATGGAATCATAACATTTATGTACAAGATAATGTGGATATATGCCATGAAGAACTGTATATATTACATATAACTTAAAATATATTTATTAATACAAAATAATCAAAACCACATTTGTTTTCAAATTAATGTGGAACTAAAAACCAATTAGAAATGAAATAATTTATTTCATATTGAAATGAAATTAACTTATATTTTAATTATCCATTTCACATAAATGATTCAATCTAGATATAACTGTAATATTGAAAATATTAATATATTTTAAAACATTTATTGACTTATAATTTTATTTGATTTTAATTACAATGTTTAACAACTTACAATAGATTTTAGAATTATGGAAATACTCTCAAAATATAGTTTATATGTATTTCAAGTAATTAATATACAAGTACAAACTCAATTTTGACAATAAAATAATTTTCCTAAATTTACCGCATGAAAAATCCGATGATTGTTACAGGAAAAGACATATTCAAGCAAACCAATTAACAATATAGGAATGTCTCTAAAAAATCCCCAACCAAATATGAGTTTTTCTGACGATAATTCACATGATTGATACAGTCTATTGAAGGCACCTCTAAGCTAGTTATAATGAGAATAACTTTTCAATCTGCGACAGTCATTTCAGGATCACGAGAACAAATAAGTGTATCTGCCCGGTGTTATTTTGTAGAATATTTAAACCATAGATAAATATGTATTGCATAACATGCTTTCTTTACCTATAGATAGTTTTTACACTCTCAAATTATTTTAAGGCATACAGGGTTAAAAAATCACCTACTTCAGTAAAAGAAAATTGTTTCTCTTAAAATTTATATTCGTTTTCAATGTCTTGCGACATCTCCAAAATAATTCCAGTCTGCAGAATATGGTACCTGTAACATGTCATTTCGACTGTGTGTTTAAGAGAAACTGAAGATATTTTACAAACTACATACAAATAGTACATCAATTTGATTTTATAATTTAACTTTGTGGTGCTAATATCATAATAAATTTATTTTTTAACGATATATGAAATTCTATTATATTATTCTCTCTCGAAATTTAATTTTATTCCATCTGTGATCGAGTAAATATAGGAAATAATACCTATACAAAGTTCAATTCACTCGATTGAGGGGTAACTATGGGGTTTTCATAAAATATTAAGTGTGCAAATTCTGTACGTCAATTATTATCATTACTTTTAATATTTCCACCTTCTCTATCTTACTCTTCTACTACTAAAATTTTATAGTGCTATATACTTGCTCTTAGTGATCATACTCAGAGAAACGTTTTAAAATAGAGAAGTGTCAATCAGGAGATAAATATATTGTAAATTTTTACTATTTGCTAAGTATGTATCGTGTTTCATTTTTGTTATATTATATGTATATACGTAATTGTGATTCTATTGAAGTTGAATAAAGTTAACTTAGAGATATTCCATTATTAAACCATTTCATCATAGTTATTTGAATAATTGAAGATGAATGTTGTGAATTTTTGTGTTTTTTCCTCTAATTATGTCTAAATTTGCTTTGCTATTTTAGTTAATGTTCATATATTTACGGTAGCTTTCGATTTCTTTATCAAGAATTAGTACCTACATTCTCATGTCTGTATTTGGATGCATAAAAATTCCAATAAAGAACAGAATTACTGTCTGCTTCTTATAAAGAATCTCTTTGAAATAGGAAAAGCAGTCTACCAATTCATTTTATCTTCTGAATGTAGATAGATATAATTGATATCTTCTGATAGAAGATCGTATACTTCAAAATCGTTTACTAAATCATTCCCTATTGATTGAAGATCGTATGGTAGCGTGATATCTTGCAGTTTAGTCAGATTGTTTACAGTTTCTAAAGTAATCCTGAGTTAACACTGATGACAACTGACTTATATGCAGTACATATAACTTCTTTATAGATTCTGGTGACTCAGAGTCAGCATACTAAGTCTCTGTTACTGTAATAATATTTCAAATTGTGATTGTTTTTCACAGGGTCACATAAACAAATCTCTATAGCTTCCAGATATTATTTGAAGGAAATTTAGCGTGAATTTTTTTTAATTAACCAAGAATTTCTTCCTATCAAATCACATCAGTAAATATTACTATCGATAATATTCTCTTTCTTGCTCAATGTCTTGCGACATCTCCAAAATGAATCCAGTCTGCAAAACGTGGTACATGAAATTAGCAATTTGAATGAGTCTACGAGAGGGACTGAAAGTATTTTACAAATGTACTAAACACGGAATATCAAATCTACTCTATAGTTCAATTCGATGGGCTAAGTTTAATCACAAACATGATATTAATATTTTCTCATCTTTTAAATTGTTTTGATAGACTTTTTTGGGAGTTTAACATCTTATCCAGCTTGTGAAAGAATTAATGTGAATATATACTTTAACCGGAACACAGTATTGATCTATAAATTGAGGGGTAACTGTGGTGTTTTATATTTTATATAATTAGGTGAACTAATTCCTATTGTAGACTATTATTAGATAATTCATTCTTCACTTTTTGTATATAGATACAAAATCAAATTTTTCTTCTTTTACACTTCATTTTCTCTAATTAGTTCATTTTGGTATATTTTCATTATTTTAGCTTCAATTTAATTTTCTTTCCTCGTTACAAGAGTTTTACCATTTTACCAGTACCTTTTTGACAGTAATTTTGCTGTGGCTTTATTAATTTCTACAATATAATTTTTATCTGTATTTTATTTGATAATAAATTTATATTAATACTTCTTTTCATGAAGTAGAAGATGATCTAAGTTATTTCTGTAAGAAGAATATGAAAAGATGTTCTACCCACATAATGATATCAGAAATCTATATAATTTAGACACTGAGACATTATTTAGGAAACATTTGAGACTTTCTGTTGAAAATATGGCAGAATTTATCTCCTATTCCTATTTTACACCATCCTATAAAAAAAATCAACAATGACTCTTTGATACTAATTTTTCACTAATCGTACTTCACCACAAATATTTAGGCTTGCATGATTATTTTGGACAATATTTTCCATCAAAAACATTAGTTAATTTAGTCACTGATATAGCGAATCAATAAAAAATAATAACCGAAAATGAATTGTAAGTATTTATTTCCATTACAGAATTAGTAAGATTCAAGTAGAAAATATTGTCAATATATTTAATCCTGAAACTTAATGTGTGACATGAAAGTCTTACTTTCTCATTTTGATTAATTCAGAGAGCCCCCCAAGGGAGCAACAAAAAAGTAATTCTGATCCACTCAGCTGGCAGTCAGTTCATCCGAACACCGAAATGTACGGAACGGTCATCAGGACCCGGAAAAACCGGGCAGTTTCCCGCTCAGAACTGACCACTAACAATCATCATCGTGGGTCAAAATTTGGCAAGATTCAAACTTGCTTCAAGAACAACATACTAAAGAAGTGATCCTTTGGAGTATGGTCTTAAATTTGATTCGGATGAGTGGAAATCAGATTCAAATGACTGAGAGGATTTAGTGAAAATTTAAAATAGTTATGTTGTTTTTAATAGTTGACTAATCCCAGTATAATTCAATATTGATAACACTCAACATAATATATGAACATCAAAACTAATCCATGGTTACTTTACTAAGTTGAAATTTTTAGTTAAACATACACAGTTCTTCAATACAAATCAAAAACATCTTATGCACTAAAATCCACGTGGTTCACTTAATGCTTCATAGAAAATTTATAGGGGTAACTGCAGCATTCACTTAACAGAATGAACTCTCACATTACATTTAATCTTACGTCAATTTTTTTTTCTTGTAAGTGAACAATTCATTCATAAAGCTTACAAAAATTTTCTACTTTATATACAGCATAATGAAAAAAATTGGCAGAGACTATCTATTATAATATTTTATTTTTAGAATTTTTTAAATAAAATCTCATTATTTGAAATTTTTCTATACGTTTAACACTATTTACAACAGAGAGGATAAATGAATATAGTTAAAGATAGTGTTCACCAACAGCACAAACTAGTTATTGTGTTTCTTATTAGTTGTGAATGTCAGTGAGAAAATTATATGAATGAGACAAAAATGAATGGTAGGTGTTGATGTTATAACGGGTTTCTTTTTCGTTCAAATGATACAATAATTATACTGCTGCTATGTTGTCTTTATTTATTATTCAAATTACATTAATTAATTTGATAAATTTAATGTCACTAATTTCATCAATTTGCCATATTTATCCTGAAATATTAACGATAATTTTTAATTATTCGATAACAATTTAAATTTTGAATGATTGAAGGATCACATGTAGAATCAGCAGGTCAAATATGAATTGAAAAAATGCCCACAGGAAGTATGCCTACATGAAAAATGCCCACAGAGAAAAATGCCAACGGAAAAAAATACAGAAACATATGGAAGCGTTTTTAGTAAGGGAATAAGTTCATAATTACAGGATCAATTATTTAATTAGTTTTCTTTGTCATCCACCTTTTGTTTCATTTTACTTATGAAAGTTCCTATGTAAAAATATTTTTAAATAGTTTACCAAAGTCTTACAATTTACCTGTGAGACCCTACTTTTCTTGCTGCCTTCATATACATAAGTTGTTTAATGTTTATGTACGACGCAGCTGTTATAACGTAGTTTTAGTTTGTGTTGTGAAATTGTTTAGTCATTTTATATTTCTTGTTTAGGGATTGAATATTTTTCCAATTGTCATAAATATGTCAGTGAATACATATTTGATCTCTTTACTTATTTGAGTTTTTCGCCTCAAATTTGCCTTCCAAAATATATATATATTTTCATATATCGATTACTGTAGAGTAAAGTAGGGGAATTACGACTCATGAACTAGCTTGGACTCAAACCAAAGAAACCCCAATGAAAATCATAGCTTCTAAACACTCATTAAATAATTGAATCGTAACATATATTTAACTTTTTATTTAAATTTAATATAAATTCGATTACGTATAATTTAAATATTTCCCATTTGGTTTAATATAACTTAAAGCAAAATTATTAATTCGAATTATTATTATTTATTGGGTGCTTTTTTCCTTGTGGGCTTTTATACCTGTGGGCAATTTTCCTTTTGGGCATTTTTCACCGTGGGCATTTTTCCTGTGGGCTTTTTTCCGGGAACCGTGTGTGCCATGAGCTAAATATTTATCGGCGACTACTTTATTTATTTTTTTGTTAAATTGGGCAGCGGTGTGAGTAATGTCATCGACAATAATAATTCACAACCGATTAGTTAAAAGAGGACGGAGCACTTACTAATGCAGACAATCTTAATAATAGATTTACAATAATTTATATCTAAATTGTCTACAAATCAATCAAATTATTTTCAATTAATTCTATCCCTATGTATTTTAAAATAATACTTTTATGAATAACTGTGGAATAAGTTTTACCTTTTCCCTCTAAAAATTGATACATATATATTGATCAAAAAATATGTACATATGAATATCTTTTTAAGTCGCTGTTAATGAAATTAACATTTATTTATACATGCATGATGTGTAACACAGAATATCTATAGGTGTCTGTTCATATTGATTCCACTTTCCTAGATACATTTAATGCATTGTGATAAACATGTTCATCCTATAATTCAAATTGAACATTTCCAACTTTCTACTAACTGAATTGGGATAGAACAGTAAAGCAAAATTTGTAGATAGATAAACTAAGAGCTTTTTGCCAAAAAAAAAACCTGTCACCATTCATGAAATATTAATTTCTACGGAGTTTCACCAATATCGATAATAAATATTTTGTCTGCAGTCATAAATTACATACCGCAGAATTTCAGTCTAAAACAGAAATCAGATTTACTGTTATATATTTTTGAATATGGTTCAATTAATATTGTCTGATTTTCTTTAACTTATTTCCTGGTTAGTGAAATCCAAATTTCCAGTGATTATCATTTACCTTTCACACAACTTAAATCAAATGTTTCCATTACATCAATACTCTTTGTAATATTTTATAATGTCTAACGAAATGAAGGTATGTGATATAATTTGTATAGTGGCTGATTTCATGAACTTATTTGTTCATCAGTTAGATTCAGTTGAATAATGTCATCAATTGCTTAAATTATCAAAATAAATATCTAAAATGCGCCAAGAATTTGGAGTTAAATTTCTCATTTTGTTCAATGGAGAGAGCCCCCTAAGGGAGCAACAAAAAAGTAAATCTGATCCACTCAGCTGGTAGCCAGTTCATCCGAACACCGAAATGTACGGAACGGTCATCAGGACCCGGAAAAACCGGGCAGTTTCCCGCTCAGAACTGACCACTAACAATCATCATCGTGGGTCAAAATTTGGCAAGATTCAAACTTGCTTCAAGAACAACATACTAAAGAAATGATCCTTTGGAGTATGGTCTTAAATTTGATTCGGATGAGTGGAAATCAGATTCAAATGACTGAGAGGATTTAGTGAAAATTTAAAATAGTTATGTTGTTTTTAATAGTTGACTAATCCCAGTATAATTCAATATTGATAACACTCAACATAATATATGAACATCAAAACTAATCCATGGTTACTTTACTAAGTTGAAATTTTTAGTTAAACATACACAGTTCTTCAATACAAATCAAAAACATCTTATGCACTAAAATCCACGTGGTTCACTTAATGCTTCATAGAAAATTTATAGGGGTAACTGCAGCATTCACTTAACAGAATGAACTCTCACATTACATTTAATCTTACGTCAATTTTTTTTTCTTGTAAGTGAACAATTCATTCATAAAGCTTACCAAAATTTTCTACTTTATATACAGCATAATGAAAAAAATTGGCAGAGACTATCTATTATAATATTTTATTTTTAGAATTTTTTAAATAAAATCTCATTATTTGAAATTTTTCTATACGTTTAACACTATTTACAACAGAGAGGATAAATGAATATAGTTAAAGATAGTGTTCACCAACAGCACAAACTAGTTATTGTGTTTCTTATTAGTTGTGAATGTCAGTGAGAAAATTATATGAATGAGACAAAAATGAATGGTAGGTGTTGATGTTATAACGGGTTTCTTTTCCGTTCAAATGATACAATAATTATACTGCTGCTATGTTGTCTTTATTTATTATTCAAATTACATTAATTAATTTGATAAATTTAATGTCACTAATTTCATCAATTTGCCATATTTATCCTGAAATATTAACGATAATTTTTAATTATTCGATAACAATTTAAATTTTGAATGATTGAAGGATCACATGTAGAATCAGCAGGTCAAATATGAATTGAAAAAATGCCCACAGGAAGTATGCCTACATGAAAAATGCCCACAGAGAAAAATGCCAACGGAAAAAAATACAGAAACATATGGAAGCGTTTTTAGTAAGGGAATAAGTTCATAATTACAGGATCAATTATTTAATTAGTTTTCTTTGTCATCCACCTTTTGTTTCATTTTACTTATGAAAGTTCCTATGTAAAAATATTTTTAAATAGTTTACCAAAGTCTTACAATTTACCTGTGAGACCCTACTTTTCTTGCTGCCTTCATATACATAAGTTGTTTAATGTTTATGTACGACGCAGCTGTTATAACGTAGTTTTAGTTTGTGTTGTGAAATTGTTTAGTCATTTTATATTTCTTGTTTAGGGATTGAAGATTTTTCCAATTGTCATAAATATGTCAGTGAATACATATTTGATCTCTTTACTTATTTGAGTTTTTCGCCTCAAATTTGCCTTCCAAAATATATATATATATATTCATATATCGATTACTGTAGAGTAAAGTAGGGGAATTACGACTCATGAACTAGCTTGGACTCAAACCAAAGAAACCCCAATGAAAATCATAGCTTCTAAACACTCATAAAATAATTGAATCGTAATATATATTTCACTTTTTATTTAAATTTAATATAAATTCGATTACGTATAATTTAAATGTTTCCCTTTTGGTTTAATAAAACTTAAAGCAAAATTATTAATTCGAATTATTATTATTTATTGGGAGCTTTTTTTCTTGTGGGCTTTTATACCTGTGGGCAATTTTCCTTTTGGGCATTTTTCCCCGTGGGCATTTTTCCTGGGGGCTTTTTTCCGGGAACCGTGTTGGCCATGAGCTAAATATTTATGGGCGACTACTTTATTTATTTTTTGGTTAAATTGGGCAGCGGTGTGAGTAATGTCATCGACAATAATAATTCACAACCGATTAGTTGAAAAGAGGACGGAGCACTGACTAATGCAAAGACAATCTTAAAAATAGATTTACAATAATCTATATCCAAATTGTCTACAAATCAATCAAATTATTTTCAATTAATTCTCTCCCTATGTATTTTAAATAATACTTTTATGAATAACTGTGGAATAAGTTTTACCTTTTCCCTCTAAAAATTGATACATATATCTATTGATCAAAAAATATGTACATATGAATATCTTTTAAAGTCGCTGTTAATGAAATTAACATTTATTTATACATGCATGATGTGTAACACAGAATATCTATAGGTGTCTGCTCATTGATTCCACTTTCCTAGATACATTTAATGCATTGTGATAAACATGTTCATCCTATAATTCAAATTGAACATTTCTAATTTTCTACTAACTGGATTGGGATAGAACAGTAAAGCAAAATTTGTAGATAGATGAACTAAGAGCTTTTTGCTAAAAAAAAATCTGTCACCATTCATGAAATATTAATTTCTACGGAGTTTCACCAATATCGATAATAAATATTTTGTCTGCAGTCATAAATTACATACCGCAGAATTTCAGTCTAAAACAGAAATCAGATTTACTGTTATATATTTTTGAATATGGTTCAATTAATATTGTCTGATTTTATTTAACTTATTTCCTGGTTAGTGAAATCCAAATTTCCAGTGATTATCATTTACCTTTCACACAACTTAAATCAAATGTTTCCATTACATCAATACTCTTTGTAATAATTTATAATGTCTAACGAAATGAAGGTATGTGATATAATTTTAATAGTGGCTGATTTCATGAACTTATTTGTTCATCAGTTAGATTCAGTTGAATAATGTCATCAATTGCTTAAATTATCAAAATAAATATCTAAAATGCGCCAAGAATTTGGAGTTAAATTTCTCATTTTGTTCAATTGAGAGAGCCCCCCAAGGGAGCAACAAAAAAGTAAATCTGATCCACTCAGCTGGCAGCCAGTTCATCCGAACACCGAAATGTACGGAACGGTCATCAGGACCCGGAAAAACCGGGCAGTTTCCCGCTCAGAACTGACCACTAACAATCATCATCGTGGGTCAAAATTTGGCAAGATATATTAGTATATATATTAGTATATATAAATATACCTGTGGGCAATTTTCCTTTTGGGCATTTTTCACCGTGGGCATTTTTCCTGTGGGCTTTTTTCCGGGAACCGTGTGGGCCATGAGCTAAATATTTATGGGCGACTACTTTATTTATTTTTTGTTAAATTGGGCAGCGGTGTGAGTAATGTCATCGACAATAATAATTCACAACCGATTAGTTGAAAAGAGGACGGAGCACTGACTAATGCAAAGACAATCTTAATAATAGATTTACAATAATTTATATCAAAATTGTCTACAAATCAATCAAATTATTTTCAATTAATTCTCTCCCTATGTATTTTAAATAATACTTTTATGAATAACTGTGGAATAAGTTTTACCTTTTCCCTCTAAAAATTGATACATATATATAATAATATATTGATCAAAAAATATGTACATATGAATATCTTTTTAAGTCGCTCTTAATGAAATTAACATTTATTTATACATGTATGATGTGTAACACAGAATATCTATAGGTGTCTGCTCATTGATTCCACTTTCCTAGATACATTTAATGCATTGTGATAAACATGTTCATCCTATAATTCAAATTGAACATTTCCAACTTTCTATTAACTGAATTGGGATAGAACAGTAAAGCAAAATTTGTAGATAGATAAACTAAGAGCTTTTTGCCAAAAAAAAACCTGTCACCATTCATGAAATATTAATTTCTACGGAGTTTCACCAATATCGATAATAAATATTTTGTCTGCAGTCATAAATTACATACCGCAGAATTTCAGTCTAAAACAGAAATCAGATTTACTGTTATATATTTTTGAATATGGTTCAATTAATATTGTCTGATTTTCTTTAACTTATTTCCTGGTTAGTGAAATCCAAATTTCCAGTGATTATCATTTACCTTTCACATAACTTAAATCAAATGTTTCCATTACATCAATACTCTTTGTAATATTTTATAATGTCTAACGAAATGAAGGTATGTGATATAATTTTAATAGTGGCTGATTTCATGAACTTATTTGTTCATCAGTTAGATTCAGTTGAATAATGTCATCAATTGCTTAAATTATCAAAATAAATATCTAAAATGCGCCAAGAATTTGGAGTTAAATTTCTCATTTTGTTCAATTGAGAGAGCCCCCTAAGGGAGCAACAAAAAGTAAATCTGATCCACTCAGCTGGCAGCCAGTTCATCCGAACACCGAAATGTACGGAACGGTCATCAGGACCCGGAAAAACCGGGCATTTTCCCGCTCAGAACTGACCACTAACAATCATCATCGTGGGTCAAAATTTGGCAAGATTCAAACTTGCTTCAAGAACAACATACTAAAGAAATGATCCTTTGGAGTATGGTCTTAAATTTGATTCGGATGAGTGGAAATCTGATTCAAATGACAGAGAGGATTTAGTGAAAATTTAAAATAGTTATGTGGTTTTTAATAGTTGACTAATCCCAGTATAATTCAATATTGATAACACTCAACATAATATATGAACATCAAAACTAATCCATGGTTACTTTACTAAGTTGAAATTTTTAAATAAACATTCACAGTTCTTCAATACAAATCGAAAACATCTTGTGCACTAAAATCCACGTGGTTCACTTAATGCTTCATAGAAAATTTATAGGGGTAACTGCAGCATTCACTTAACAGAATGAACTCTCACAATACATTTAATATTACGTCAATTTTTTTTTTCTTGTAGGTGAACAATTCATTCATAAAGCTTACTAAAATTCTTTACTTTATATACAGCATAATGAAAAAAATTGGCAGAGACTATCTATTATAATATTTTATTTTATAGAATTTTTTAAATAAAATCTCATTATTTGAAATTTTTCTATACGTTTAACACTATTTACAACAGAGAGGATAAATGAATATAGTTAAAGATAGCGTTCACCAACAGCACAAACTAGTTATTGTGTTTCTTATTAGTTGTGAATGTCAGTGAGAAAATTATATGAATGAGACAAAAATGAATGGTAGGTGTTGATGTTATAACGGGTTTCTTTTCCGTTCAAATGATATAATAATTATACTGCTGCTATGTTGTCTTTATTTATTATTCAAATTAAATTAATTAATTTGATAAATTTAATGTCACTAATTTCATCAATTTGCCATATTTATCCTGAAATATTAATGATAATTTTTAATTATTCGATAACAATATAAATTTTTAATGATTGAAGGATCACATGTGGAATCAGCAGGTCAAATATGAATTGAAAAAATGCCCACAGGAAGTATGCCTACATGAAAAATGCCCACAAAGAAAAATGCCCACGGAAAAAAATACAGAAACACATGGAAGCGTTTTTAGTAATGGAATAAGTTCATAATTACAGGATCAATTATTTAATTAGTTTTCTTTGTCATCCACCTTTTGTTTCATTTTTCTTATGAAAGTTCCTATGTAAAAACATTTTTAAATAGTTTACCATAGTCTTACAATTTACCTGTGAGACCCTAGTTTTCTTGCTGCCTTCATATACATAAGTTGTTTAATGTTTATGTACGACGCAGCTGTTATCACGTAGTTTTAGTTTGTGTTGTGAAATTGTTTAGTCATTTTATATTTCTTGTTTAGGGATTGAATATTTTTCCAATTGTCATAAATATGTCAGTGAATACATATTTGATCTCTTTACTTATTTGAGTTTTTCGACTCAAATTTGCCTTCCAAAATATATATATATATATATTCATATATCGATTACTGTAGAGTAAAGTAGGGGAATTACGACTCACGAACTAGCTTGGACTCAAACCAAAGAAACCCCAATGAAAATCATAGCTTCTAAACACTCATAAAATAATTGAATCGTAATATATATTTCACTTTTTATTTAAATTTAATATAAATTCGATTACGTATAATTTAAATGTTTCCCATTTGGTTTAATAAAACTTAAAGCAAAATTATTAATTCGAATTATTATTATTTATTGGGAGCTTTTTTTCTTGTGGGCTTTTATACCTGTGGGCAATTTTCCTTTCGGGCATTTTTCCCCGTGGGCATTTTTCCTGGGGGCTTTTTTCCGGGAACCGTGTGGGCCATGAGCTAAATATTTATGGGCGACTACTTTATTTATTTTTTGGTTAAATTGGGCAGCGGTGTGAGTAATGTCATCGACAATAATAATTCACAACCGATTAGTTGAAAAGAGGACGGAGCACTGACTAATGCAAAGACAATCTTAAAAATAGATTTACAATAATCTTTATCCAAATTGTCTACAAATCAATCAAATTATTTTCAATTAATTCTCTCCCTATGTATTTTAAATAATACTTTTATGAATAACTGTGGAATAAGTTTTACCTTTTCCCTCTAAAAATTGATACATATATCTATTGATCAAAAAATATGTACATATGAATATCTTTTAAAGTCGCTGTTAATGAAATTAACATTTATTTATACATGCATGATGTGTAATACAGAATATCTATAGGTGTCTGCTCATTGATTCCACTTTCCTAGATACATTTAATGCATTGTGATAAACATGTTCATCCTATAATTCAAATTGAACATTTCTAATTTTCTACTAACTGGATTGGGATAGAACAGTAAAGCAAAATTTGTAGATAGATGAACTAAGAGCTTTTTGCTAAAAAAAAATCTGTCACCATTCATGAAATATTAATTTCTACGGAGTTTCACCAATATCGATAATAAATATTTTGTCTGCAGTCATAAATTACATACCGCAGAATTTCAGTCTAAAACAGAAATCAGATTTACTGTTATATATTTTTGAATATGGTTCAATTAATATTGTCTGATTTTATTCAACTTATTTCCTGGTTAGTGAAATTCAAATTTCCAGTGATTATCATTTACCTTTCACACAACTTAAATCAAATGTTTCCATTACATCAATACTCTTTGTAATAATTTATAATGTCTAACGAAATGAAGGTATGTGATATAATTTTAATAGTGGCTGATTTCATGAACTTATTTGTTCATCAGTTAGATTCAGTTGAATAATGTCATCAATTGCTTAAATTATCAAAATAAATATCTAAAATGCGCCAAGAATTTGGAGTTAAATTTCTCATTTTGTTCAATTGAGAGAGCCCCCCAAGGGAGCAACAAAAAAGTAAATCTGATCCACTCAGCTGGCAGCCAGTTCATCCGAACACCGAAATGTACGGAACGGTCATCAGGACCCGGAAAAACCGGGCAGTTTCCCGCTCAGAACTGACCACTAACAATCATCATCGTGGGTCAAAATTTGGCAAGATATATTAGTATATATATTAGTATATATAAATATACCTGTGGGCAATTTTCCTTTTGGGCATTTTTCACCGTGGGCATTTTTCCTGTGGGCTTTTTTCCGGGAACCGTGTGGGCCATGAGCTAAATATTTATGGGCGACTACTTTATTTATTTTTTGTTAAATTGGGCAGCGGTGTGAGTAATGTCATCGACAATAATAATTCACAACCGATTAGTTGAAAAGAGGACGGAGCACTGACTAATGCAAAGACAATCTTAATAATAGATTTACAATAATTTATATCAAAATTGTCTACAAATCAATCAAATTATTTTCAATTAATTCTCTCCCTATGTATTTTAAATGATACTTTTATGAATAACTGTGGAATAAGTTTTACCTTTTCCCTCTAAAAATTGATACATATATATAATAATATATTGATCAAAAAATATGTACATATGAATATCTTTTTAAGCTCTTAATGAAATTAACATTTATTTATACATGTATGATGTGTAACACAGAATATCTATAGGTGTCTGCTCATTGATTCCACTTTCCTAGATACATTTAATGCATTGTGATAAACATGTTCATCCTATAATTCAAATTGAACATTTCCAACTTTCTATTAACTGAATTGGGATAGAACAGTAAAGCAAAATTTGTAGATAGATAAACTAAGAGCTTTTTGCCAAAAAAAACCTGTCACCATTCATGAAATATTAATTTCTACGGAGTTTCACCAATATCGATAATAAATATTTTGTCTGCAGTCATAAATTACATACCGCAGAATTTCAGTCTAAAACAGAAATCAGATTTACTGTTATATATTTTTGAATATGGTTCAATTAATATTGTCTGATTTTCTTTAACTTATTTCCTGGTTAGTGAAATCCAAATTTCCAGTGATTATCATTTACCTTTCACATAACTTAAATCAAATGTTTCCATTACATCAATACTCTTTGTAATATTTTATAATGTCTAACGAAATGAAGGTATGTGATATAATTTTAATAGTGGCTGATTTCATGAACTTATTTGTTCATCAGTTAGATTCAGTTGAATAATGTCATCAATTGCTTAAATTATCAAAATAAATATCTAAAATGCGCCAAGAATTTGGAGTTAAATTTCTCATTTTGTTCAATTGAGAGAGCCCCCCAAGGGAGCAACAAAAAAGTAAATCTGATCCACTCAGCTGGCAGCCAGTTCATCCGAACACCGAAATGTACGGAACGGTCATCAGGACCCGGAAAAACCGGGCAGTTTCCCGCTCAGAACTGACCACTAACAATCATCATCGTGGGTCAAAATTTGGCAAGATATATTAGTATATATATTAGTATATATAAATATACCTGTGGGCAATTTTCCTTTTGGGCATTTTTCACCGTGGGCATTTTTCCTGTGGGCTTTTTTCCGGGAACCGTGTGGGCCATGAGCTAAATATTTATGGGCGACTACTTTATTTATTTTTTGGTTAAATTGGGCAGCGGTGTGAGTAATGTCATCGACAATACAAATTCACAACCGATTAGTTGAAAAGAGGACGGAGCACTGACTAATGCAAAGACAATCTTAATAATAGATTTACAATAATTTATATCAAAATTGTCTACAAATCAATCAAATTATTTTCAATTAATTCTCTCCCTATGTATTTTAAATAATACTTTTATGAATAACTGTGGAATAAGTTTTACCTTTTCCCTCTAAAAATTGATACATATATATAATAATATATTGATCAAAAAATATGTACATATGAATATCTTTTTAAGTCGCTCTTAATGAAATTAACATTTATTTATACATGTATGATGTGTAACACAGAATATCTATAGGTGTCTGCTCATTGATTCCACTTTCCTAGATACATTTAATGCATTGTGATAAACATGTTCATCCTATAATTCAAATTGAACATTTCCAACTTTCTATTAACTGAATTGGGATAGAACAGTAAAGCAAAATTTGTAGATAGATAAACTAAGAGCTTTTTGCCAAAAAAAAACCTGTCACCATTCATGAAATATTAATTTCTACGGAGTTTCACCAATATCGATAATAAATATTTTGTCTGCAGTCATAAATTACATACCGCAGAATTTCAGTCTAAAACAGAAATCAGATTTACTGTTATATATTTTTGAATATGGTTCAATTAATATTGTCTGATTTTCTTTAACTTATTTCCTGGTTAGTGAAATCCAAATTTCCAGTGATTATCATTTACCTTTCACATAACTTAAATCAAATGTTTCCATTACATCAATACTCTTTGTAATATTTTATAATGTCTAACGAAATGAAGGTATGTGATATAATTTTAATAGTGGCTGATTTCATGAACTTATTTGTTCATCAGTTAGATTCAGTTGAATAATGTCATCAATTGCTTAAATTATCAAAATAAATATCTAAAATGCGCCAAGAATTTGGAGTTAAATTTCTCATTTTGTTCAATTGAGAGAGCCCCCTAAGGGAGCAACAAAAAGTAAATCTGATCCACTCAGCTGGCAGCCAGTTCATCCGAACACCGAAATGTACGGAACGGTCATCAGGACCCGGAAAAACCGGGCATTTTCCCGCTCAGAACTGACCACTAACAATCATCATCGTGGGTCAAAATTTGGCAAGATTCAAACTTGCTTCAAGAACAACATACTAAAGAAATGATCCTTTGGAGTATGGTCTTAAATTTGATTCGGATGAGTGGAAATCTGATTCAAATGACAGAGAGGATTTAGTGAAAATTTAAAATAGTTATGTGGTTTTTAATAGTTGACTAATCCCAGTATAATTCAATATTGATAACACTCAACATAATATATGAACATCAAAACTAATCCATGGTTACTTTACTAAGTTGAAATTTTTAAATAAACATTCACAGTTCTTCAATACAAATCGAAAACATCTTGTGCACTAAAATCCACGTGGTTCACTTAATGCTTCATAGAAAATTTATAGGGGTAACTGCAGCATTCACTTAACAGAATGAACTCTCACATTACATTTAATATTACGTCAATTTTTTTTTTTCTTGTAGGTGAACAATTCATTCATAAAGCTTACTAAAATTCTTTACTTTATATACAGCATAATGAAAAAAATTGGCAGAGACTATCTATTATAATATTTTATTTTATAGAATTTTTTAAATAAAATCTCATTATTTGAAATTTTTCTATACGTTTAACACTATTTACAACAGAGAGGATAAATGAATATAGTTAAAGATAGTGTTCACCAACAGCACAAACTAGTTATTGTGTTTCTTATTAGTTGTGAATGTCAGTGAGAAAATTATATGAATGAGACAAAAATGAATGGTAGGTGTTGATGTTATAACGGGTTTCTTTTCCGTTCAAATGATATAATAATTATACTGCTGCTATGTTGTCTTTATTTATTATTCAAATTAAATTAATTAATTTGATAAATTTAATGTCACTAATTTCATCAATTTGCCATATTTATCCTGAAATATTAATGATAATTTTTAATTATTCGATAACAATATAAATTTTTAATGATTGAAGGATCACATGTGGAATCAGCAGGTCAAATATGAATTGAAAAAATGCCCACAGGAAGTATGCCTACATGAAAAATGCCCACAGAGAAAAATGCCCACGGAAAAAAATACAGAAACACATGGAAGCGTTTTTAGTAATGGAATAAGTTCATAATTACAGGATCAATTATTTAATTAGTTTTCTTTGTCATCCACCTTTTGTTTCATTTTTCTTATGAAAGTTCCTATGTAAAAACATTTTTAAATAGTTTACCATAGTCTTACAATTTACCTGTGAGACCCTAGTTTTCTTGCTGCCTTCATATACATAAGTTGTTTAATGTTTATGTACGACGCAGCTGTTATCACGTAGTTTTAGTTTGTGTTGTGAAATTGTTTAGTCATTTTATATTTCTTGTTTAGGGATTGAATATTTTTCCAATTGTCATAAATATGTCAGTGAATACATATTTGATCTCTTTACTTATTTGAGTTTTTCGCCTCAAATTTGCCTTCCAAAATATATATATATATATATTCATATATCGATTACTGTAGAGTAAAGTAGGGGAATTACGACTCACGAACTAGCTTGGACTCAAACCAAAGAAACCCCAATGAAAATCATAGCTTCTAAACACTCATAAAATAATTGAATCGTAATATATATTTCACTTTTTATTTAAATTTAATATAAATTCGATTACGTATAATTTAAATGTTTCCCATTTGGTTTAATAAAACTTAAAGCAAAATTATTAATTCGAATTATTATTATTTATTGGGGGCTTTTTTTCTTGTGGGCTTTAATACCTGTGGGCAATTTTCCTTTTGGGCATTTTTCCCCGTGGGCATTTTTCCTGTGGGCTTTTTTCCGGGAACCGTGTGGGCCATGAGCTAAATATTTATGGGCGACTACTTTATTTATTTTTTGGTTAAATTGGGCAGCGGTGTGAGTAATGTCATCGACAATAATAATTCACAACCGATTAGTTGAAAAGAGGACGGAGCACTGACTAATGCAAAGACAATCTTAAAAATAGATTTACAATAATCTATATCCAAATTGTCTACAAATCAATCAAATTATTTTCAATTAATTCTCTCCCTATGTATTTTAAATAATACTTTTATGAATAACTGTGGAATAAGTTTTACCTTTTCCCTCTAAAAATTGATACATATATCTATTGATCAAAAAATATGTACATATGAATATCTTTTAAAGTCGCTGTTAATGAAATTAACATTTATTTATACATGCATGATGTGTAACACAGAATATCTATAGGTGTCTGCTCATTGATTCCACTTTCCTAGATACATTTAATGCATTGTGATAAACATGTTCATCCTATAATTCAAATTGAACATTTCTAACTTTCTACTAACTGGATTGGGATAGAACAGTAAAGCAAAATTTGTAGATAGATAAACTATGAGCTTTTTGCCAAAAAAAAACCTGTCACCATTCATGAAATATTAATTTCCTCGGAGTTTCACCAATATCGATAATAAATATTTTGTCTGCAGTCATTAACTACATACCGCAGAATTTCAGTCTAAAAAAGAAATCAGATTTACTGTTATATATTTTTGAATATGGTTCAATTAATATTATCTTATTCTCTTTAACTTATTTCCTGGTTAGTGAAATCCAAATTTCCAGTGATTATCAATTACCTTTCACACAACTTAAATCAAATGTTTCCATTACATCAATACTCTTTGTAATATTTTATAATGTCTAACGAAATGAAGGTATGTGATATAATTTTAATAGTGGCTGATTTCATGAACTTATTTGTTCATCAGTTAGATTCAGTTGAATAATGTCATCAATTGCTTAAATTATCAAAATAAATATCTAAAATGCGCCAAGAATTTGGAGTTAAATTTCTCATTTTGTTCAATGGAGAGAGCCCCCTAAGGGAGCAACAAAAAAGTAAATCTGATCCACTCAGCTGGTAGCCAGTTCATCCGAACACCGAAATGTACGGAACGGTCATCAGGACCCGGAAAAACCCGGCAGTTTCCCGCTCAGAACTGACCACTAACAATCATCATCGTGGGTCAAAATTTGGCAAGATTCAAACTTGCTTCAAGAACAACATACTAAAGAAATGATCCTTTGGAGTATGGTCTTAAATTTGATTCGGATGAGTGGAAATCTGATTCAAATGACAGAGAGGATTTAGTGAAAATTTAAAATAGTTATGTGGTTTTTAATAGTTGACTAATCCCAGTATAATTCAATATTGATAACACTCAACATAATATATGAACATCAAAACTAATCCATGGTTACTTTACTAAGTTGAAATTTTTAAATAAACATTCACAGTTCTTCAATACAAATCGAAAACATCTTGTGCACTAAAATCCACGTGGTTCACTTAATGCTTCATAGAAAATTTATAGGGGTAACTGCAGCATTCACTTAACAGAATGAACTCTCACATTACATTTAATATTACGTCAATTTTTTTTTCTTGTAGGTGAACAATTCATTCATAAAGCTTACCAAAATTCTCTACTTTATATACAGCATAATGAAAAAAATTGGCAGAGACTATCTATTATAATATTTTATTTTATAGAATTTTTTAAATAAAATCTCATTATTTGAAATTTTTCTATACGTTTAACACTATTTACAACAGAGAGGATAAATGAATATAGTTAAAGATAGTGTTCACCAACAGCACAAACTAGTTATTGTGTTTCTTATTAGTTGTGAATGTCAGTGAGAAAATTATATGAATGAGACAAAAATGAATGGTAGGTGTTGATGTTATAACGGGTTTCTTTTCCGTTCAAATGATATAATAATTATACTGCTGCTATGTTGTCTTTATTTATTATTCAAATTACATTAATTAATTTGATAAATTTAATGTCACTAATTTCATCAATTTGCCATATTTATCCTGAAATATTAATGATAATTTTTAATTATTCGATAACAATATAAATTTTTAATGATTGAAGGATCACATGTGGAATCAGCAGGTCAAATATGAATTGAAAAAATGCCCACAGGAAGTATGCCTACATGAAAAATGCCCACAGAGAAAAATGCCCACGGAAAAAAATACAGAAACACATGGAAGCGTTTTTAGTAATGGAATAAGTTCATAATTACAGGATCAATTATTTAATTAGTTTTCTTTGTCATCCACCTTTTGTTTCATTTTTCTTATGAAAGTTCCTATGTAAAAACATTTTTAAATAGTTTACCATAGTCTTACAATTTACCTGTGAGACCCTAGTTTTCTTGCTGCCTTCATATACATAAGTTGTTTAATGTTTATGTACGACGCAGCTGTTATCACGTAGTTTTAGTTTGTGTTGTGAAATTGTTTAGTCATTTTATATTTCTTGTTTAGGGATTGAATATTTTTCCAATTGTCATAAATATGTCAGTGAATACATATTTGATCTCTTTACTTATTTGAGTTTTTCGCCTCAAATTTGCCTTCCAAAATATATATATATATATATTCATATATCGATTACTGTAGAGTAAAGTAGGGGAATTACGACTCACGAACTAGCTTGGACTCAAACCAAAGAAACCCCAATGAAAATCATAGCTTCTAAACACTCATAAAATAATTGAATCGTAATATATATTTCACTTTTTATTTAAATTTAATATAAATTCGATTACGTATAATTTAAATGTTTCCCATTTGGTTTAATAAAACTTAAAGCAAAATTATTAATTCGAATTAATATTATTTATTGGGGGCTTTTTTTCTTGTGGGCTTTAATACCTGTGGGCAATTTTCCTTTTGGGCATTTTTCCCCGTGGGCATTTTTCCTGGGGGCTTTTTTCCGGGAACCGTGTGGGCCATGAGCTAAATATTTATGGGCGACTACTTTATTTATTTTTTGGTTAAATTGGGCAGCGGTGTGAGTAATGTCATCGACAATAATAATTCACAACCGATTAGTTGAAAAGAGGACGGAGCACTGACTAATGCAAAGACAATATTAAAAATAGATTTACAATAATCTATATCCAAATTGTCTACAAATCAATCAAATTATTTTCAATTAATTCTCTCCCTATGTATTTTAAATAATACTTTTATGAATAACTGTGGAATAAGTTTTACCTTTTCCCTCTAAAAATTGATACATATATCTATTGATCAAAAAATATGTACATATGAATATCTTTTAAAGTCGCTGTTAATGAAATTAACATTTATTTATACATGCATGATGTGTAACACAGAATATCTATAGGTGTCTGCTCATTGATTCCACTTTCCTAGATACATTTAATGCATTGTGATAAACATGTTCATCCTATAATTCAAATTGAACATTTCTAATTTTCTACTAACTGGATTGGGATAGAACAGTAAAGCAAAATTTGTAGATAGATAAACTAAGAGCTTTTTGCCAAAAAAAACCTGTCACCATTAATGAAATATTAATTTCCACGGAGTTTCACCAATATCGATAATAAATATTTTGTCTGCAGTCATTAACTACATACCGCAGAATTTCAGTCTAAAACAGAAATCAGATTTACTGTTATATATTTTTGAATATGGTTCAATTAATATTATCTGATTTTCTTTAACTTATTTCCTGGTTAGTGAAATCCAAATCTCCAGTGATTATCATTTTCCTTTCACACAACTTAAATCAAATGTTTCCATTACATCAATACTCTTTGTAATATTTTATAATGTCTAACGAAATGAAGGTATGTGATATAATTTTAATAGTGGCTGATTTCATGAAATTATTTGTTCATCAGTTAGATTCAGTTGAATAATGTCATCAATTGCTTAAATTATCAAAATAAATATCTAAAATGCGCCAAGAATTTGGAGTTAAATTTCTCATTTTGTTTAATTCAGAGAGCCCCCTAAGGGAGCAACAAAAAAGTATTCTGATCCACTCAGCTGGCAGCCAGTTCATCCGAACACCGAAATGTACGGAACGGTCATCAGGACCCGGAAAAACCGGGCAGTTTCCCGCTCAGAACTGACCACTAACAATCATCATCGTGGGTCAAAATTTGGCAAGATTCAAACTTGCTTCAAGAACAACATACTAAAGAAATGATCCTTTGGAGTATGGTCTTAAATTTGATTCGGATGAGTGGAAATCAGATTTAAATGACTGAGAGGATTTAGTGAAAATTTAAAATAGTTATGTGGTTTTTAATAGTTGACTAATCCCAGTATAATTCAATATTGATAACACTCAACATAATATATGAACATCAAAACTAATCCATGGTTACTTTACTAAGTTGAAATTTTTAGTTAAACATTCACAGTTCTTCATTACAAATCGAAAACATCTTGTGCACTAAAATCCACGTGGTTCACTTAATGCTTCATAGAAAATTTATAGGGGTAACTGCAGCATTCACTTATCAGAATGAACTCTCACATTACATTTAATATTACGTCAATTATTTTCTCTTGTAGGTGAACAATTCATTCATAAAGCTTACCAAAATTCTCTACTTTATATACAGCATAATGAAAAAAATTGGCAGAGACTATCTATTATATTATTTTATTTTATAGAATTTTTTAAATAAAATCTCATTATTTGAAATTTTTCTATACGTTTAACACTATTTACAACAGAGAGGATAAATGAATATAGTTAAAGATAGTGTTCACCAACAGCACAAACTAGTTATTGTGTTTCTTATTAGTTGTGAATGTCAGTGAGAAAATTATATGAATGAGACAAAAATGAATGGTAGGTGTTGATGTTATAACGGGTTTCTTTTCCGTTCAAATGATACAATAATTATACTGCTGCTATGTTGTCTTTATTTATTATTCAAATTACATTAATTAATTTGATAAATTTAATGTCACTAATTTCATCAATTTGCCATATTTATCCTGAAATATTAACGATAATTTTTAATTATTCGATAACAATATAAATTTTTAATGATTGAAGGATCACATGTGGAATCAGCAGGTCAAATATGAATTGAAAAAATGCCCACAGGAAGTATGCCTACATGAAAAATGCCCACAGAGAAAAATGCCCACGGAAAAAAATACAGAAACACATGGAAGCGTTTTTAGTAAGGGAATAAGTTCATAATTACAGGATCAATTATTTAATTAGTTTTCTTTGTCATCCACCTTTTGTTTCATTTTTCTTATGAAAGTTCCTATGTAAAAACATTTTTAAATAGTTTACCATAGTCTTACAATTTACCTGTGAGACCCTAGTTTTCTTGCTGCCTTCATATACATAAGTTGTTTAATGTTTATTTATAAATACACAACCTTATAAATGATAATATTAATGATTAGATATTATTAATGTATATATCGGCAGAAGTTCTTCCTAGTAATATGAACAATCCATTTTAAGGTTGTGAAGAATAAGTAATTAAAAAAGGGGAAAATAATCTGCTTATATACTTTAATATGGTATCTATAGGATTCCAAAATATTATTTCAATCCCAATTATTTTCAACGATTAGGAATTTAACCAAATAAAAGTAACGGACACGGACCAGAATCAAAGCTAGTAAAGATAACGGACCTGAAATGAAGCTAGTAAATTGCTATTAATTGACCCTATTCTGTTATCCTTACTTGCTCCCGGGTTTCTTTTCCGTCAAATATATACAATAATAATACTGCTGCTAAATAATTTCCATTTATAATTCAATTTAAATTAATTCAATTATAATTCAATTAATAAATGATGTCATTTATTTCGTCAATTTCCCATATTTTTTTTAAATATTTACAAGAATTTAAATTATTATTCGATAACAGTTTTAAATTTCAAGAGATTGAAAGGATCACATGTAGAATCATCACCTCAAACTTAATGCGGTGACAATAATTGTACAGGTGGCAGTGCTGGGTTATATATTTCATGGGTGTAGGACATTTCGTCCACTGACATTTCGTTCACGGACAATTCGTCCACGATTAGCTTTATTTTCTATTTTAAAGTGTATATGGGATATATTTCATATTATTTTTCACTATTATATTAATAGCCAGGTATAAATAAATAATATTATTATAGTGATTTAAGCTGAAACATTTCATATAAACACATAAAAAATGTTTTTCTATATTTTATAATTATAAAATTAGATATGCTAAACAGGTTGTCTTATTTATGATAATTTTGCCTTAATTAATGAGTTTTGAGTATCCAAAAACGTGGAACTGAAATAGCAGGGTACTAACTAGACAAGATGTGTGGTAACGTAAGAAAAAGAATAAAATAATTACAATAGAGGTAAATACTAATTATTATATATGCTTATATTACGAGTCCGAAAAATAGAATTGTCTGATAACACGAACGTTTTTACGTTTGAATAATTAAACGTAACACTAAAAATACGAATATTAAGCTAATTCTTTTACTATCACATTTAGTTATGAATTACTTGTTACGTAGTATATTATATACCGTGGCCCGACAATTGGGCCCGCCGACAATTGGGCCCAGGACAATTGGGCGCCAGGACTATTGGGCTCCGGACATTTGGGCCCTATGAAAATTGGGCCCACGACAATTGGGCCCCATGACAATTATATTATTATTTTTTTTTTCGGAATTTACTGTATTAACTTAATTACAGACCCTTGCTACTGTAATAACTAGGTTTGTGACAATATGCGTTTTGTATAAAAATATAGTCTTGAGCATATTTAAAATAAAGATTATTCCTGACATGATAAAAATATTCTTGTTATGAAAAATAATTATTTTTTAATGGAACAATTTTTTTTCAGGAATAAATACTATTATTCTTTTAAACTACAATAATTCTGTTCTGAGATAGGTCATGTAAGCAACAAATTTCCTAGTTACAGTACCTCTATATTGAAATAGTAAATGAGTTAGGATAAAGCCAATAGAAAATAAGGATGTAGGTATTTTAGATGAAGAAACAATAGAAAATAAGGATGTAGGAATTTTAGACATGCCGGAATTATTGGAACATAGAAATTGAATTGAACGTGAATTATTTGAATACTGTTCAGTGTTCAATAATGAAGAGGTTTATGAATTATTATTACAAAATGTATTCTCATAATCTCCTTTTATCCAAGCAACTGTTCAATGTAACGTTTAACCTTTAAAATTTACCTATTTTTTTACCAAATATTTGTCTTTGTTAGACAGTGTACTCTGCACATTGGATCCACATGACATAATTCAAAATAATAAGACTTATTTAAATACTTCAATGATTTTAATTACATTGAAATATGAGATTAGCATCCAAATGTGATTAAAAGAGCTTGCTAAAATATACCTTTTCAAGTATATCAATCGAATTAAAAAAATATAAAGCATATTTCAAAGATAATATTGTCACTTCCCAAGTAAAAACAAGGTAACATTTCATTATTGTGTCTTCTGCCCAATTTTTTCTGGGCTTAATTGTTTTGGGGCCCAATTTTCGTGGGCCTAATTGTCATGGGG
>CANNZV010002038.1:0-25616 GCA_947561585.1 Caprella mutica | reverse complement strand
CAATGTTTAGTCCAAATACTCCGATTACATGCTTGATGTTTCATATCTTATACTTTTGTCCGATATTAGTATGATGTCATGTGAACCAGGTGAAGTGACATTCTCGTGATGGATCAGTAACACTAACAGATCAGTATCCTCTCAATAACTACAGTATCGTGAGTTTCAGATGATCTTAGAATTGTTAATACAATCAGCAAATCCACGTCTTCTGTTGCCTGAAGTGTCTTCACGTTATTGCTATTGAAGTCTTCTATAGAAACAATTTAATGAATTGTTCTTTATTGCTCTCATTGTGCTTTTACTATTACATTAAGTAACAAAATCATCGTATCTCAATCACCATCGATTATGGGGTATATTAATAAAGTGTGTACTGGGAATAAGCCTCTCCAGCCTGAGATGCTCTGTCCATCATTCCATTCGCTGAGAGTTTTCCATCAGGTTCAAGCAAGGATAGGGAATGGTTTGAATCCTCTTGAATTTAGATGGAGAATTGAAAACTAAAGGCTGATGTCAATTCACACTTCTAAACCTCCTGCTCCATATTCCCTCTTGAAAATGATCAGATGCAACTGTAAAGGGGATTGTAGTACCAAAAGTTGTACCTGATTCAGATATTTCCTTGCGATGCTCCAATATTTGTGGTCAATGCAGAGGAGTATCTTGCCATAATTGTATGGAATATGATTTAAATGATAGTACTGTGTAGACTTATAACATTAGCCGCAATTAGCGCAAAGGAGTGACATTTTTCAACCAGAAAGGTGCTTCAAAAAAACTCCACGGATATTGAAACACTGTTTTTAACCATTCATAATGAATTTCTTCAATAACTTTCAAATCCAATGACATAAAGTGGTAAACTTTTTTTCTGTGATATAAAAACACCTACAAAGTAACATATGTAAAAATTAGCAAACCAATATTTATTTTTCTAGTTTGACCGGACTAAATACAGAGCATGCGTTAATACTTTCAATTTTATTTGTTAGGAAATTTAATGATTATTGTATTCAGTTTGAAGTAAGTTACATGCATTTATAACAACATAGGTAAGCAAACTTTTCATTGTACCTCATAATAGCTAATAAATGTGCCTTCATTTTTCACACTTATCATTTTTCTTTCATTATTAATGTTGACGGAGGAAAATTGTGACCTCAAATTTTGTCCGAGGGTAAAATGTTCGTTATTCAACTTAGAGTTCAATAACTTACATATTTAGATTCCTTGCGCAATTTTGAATCTAAATATGCATAACCTTTTATATTTATGACAATTTTTACTCTAGTTATTGTCCATGGAGAATGAAAATGCCTCAGGCATGACCTAAAAATGACCAGGTCAAAACTTTTGACCTATAGTTTGGATTGATCTCAAAATTTCAGAAATTTCTTGAGAAGAGGGTGGTGCTATGCTACAGGTGATCTCACAGAGAAAGTCTCTCCCCTTTGGTAAAATGTCTCTCCCCTTTGGTAAAATGTCTCCATTTTGGTAAAATGTCTCCATTTTGGTAAAATGTCTCCATTTTGGTAAAATGTCTCCCCTTTGGTAAAATGTCTCCATTTTGGTAAAATGTCCATTTTGGTAAAATGTCTCCATTTTGGTAAAATGTCTCCCCTTTGGTAAAATGTCTCCCCTCTGGTAAAATGTCTCACCTTTTTTCCAATGCCACTAGCAGGGTTTTGTTGGGAGGACAACTCATTATCTCGTGCACAGCAGCAAAGAAAGAGTCTGTCAGAGAGTTGTTGTAGATAACTGAAAAGAAAATAACTAGTAGGACTAAAGTAAATTATTTACCCTATAGACACCTATCAAACTATACTAGAAGAAGAGCACTTGTAGAGCGCATACCTTCGCCTCCCAGAATCTAATAAACTGGTTTCTGGATAAAGTGACCAATCATCCTACCAAATTTCAGGCAATTGAATACCTTTTTAGTTATGCAAATAATAAGATTACAAATAAATACAGGGTGGGGCGTAAGTTTGGAAGCAAATGAAAGTGCATATTATAATCCAAGGAAAGATATATTTAATAATTTACAGTTATGTATTATTACATAAGGGTTTAAAGAATTCAAAAATCATAAATTTATTCAAAATGTCCCCCCTTATTTTTAATAACAGCCTCAAATCTCCTCCGAATTCCTCCTACTGCGGCACGCAACTGTTCTTGTAAAATTTCCTTCCAAGATCTCTGGAGCGAACGCTTTAAATCATCCACACTGCGATGGAATTTACCACAGGCTTTTGATTCAAGAATGGACCATACCGAAAAGTCCATAGGATTAACATCTGGGGAGCAGGGAGGCCACATTTCTTTGGACCAAAACCGTGGAAGATGGTCATGGCACCAGTTTTGAGTGACATTTGCAGTATGTGAAGTCGTGCCGTCTTGCTGAAATATCCATAGAGTGTCATTACTGAAGTGATCCTTAGCTGACTCCAACATTGGCGTCAAAATATTCTCAATATAACATTTAGCACTGATTTTGGCACCTTGTTCCACAAAAATTAAAGGAGATCTCCAAGTTTCTGAAACGGCGGCCCAGACCATTACTGAAGCAGGTTTCATGGTTCTGTGGACAGTTTTTTGGTTGTGGCTATGGGATGTCTTTTGCACTTTTACCAATTATTCTGTCATTCCTCCGGTTTTGAGCCATTTCCACTGTGAAATTTTTTTCGTCAGACCAAACAATTTCACCAGCCGTGCCAGACTTCAATTCTCTCAGAAGTGCTTTGCTTCTCTCCAATCTCTTTTTCTTTACAGCTTCTGACAGAGTCTGTCTCTTTTGGAGGGTGAAAGAGGACATCTTTAGGTCTTCTTTGACAACTCTTCTCATTGTTTTGGGACTCACATTAGCTGTTTTGGCTAACAATCGTATTGACCTTTTCGGGTTCCTCCTGATCTTCTCTCGGGCACATTTTATCAGTTGTTTGGTGCGTTGTGAGCGTGGTCTACCACTTCTTGGACGATCAGTCAAGTCGCCTCTCTCATTAAGACGCTTCACCCACTTCCAAACAGTCGATCTTGCTATTGAGAGAGTCTTTGAAATGACGGAATCTGACTTCCCGGCACGGTGTAGAGCAATAATGGCTTCTCTTTTGCCTGACATTTTTGAATTGACTAAATTTTTGTAAAAAATAACACTGCCACGTCATAATGTAGTGTCTCTACTATAGTTCAAACCCTATCACCTACTTAGGAACTTATTTTTAAGAATTATATTAATGTTTGAAAAATTGCTTCCAAACTTACGCCCCACCCTGTAAATGCCGCCTAAAACATAAGCTTCCGTAATCTGCTAAGGTAATAAAAACATTATCTTTTTAGTTTTAGTCAGTGGTTCTTAACCTGGGTTCGATTGAATCAAAGGGGTTCAGTTAGTCAGTTCCAAGGGTTCGGCAGTTTGAGTCATGTTTTTTTTTGGAAATTAATGCTACTGTTTTTAATAAAGTGTTATTGTATGCAAAAGGTGCGTGGCACAGTTTGTGTACTAATATAGTATAAAACAAGCGGAGCGGAGCGCTATTAATGTTATTGTTTATTTGGAGCGTCACTCCGCTCGCAGTGTGAACAGCCAAGCGTCTCTGCATACGAATACCAAACAACATTAATGGCGCTCCGCTCTGCTTGAAGTCTGTTTGAGTACTAACCCTGGTTTAACTTTTCAGTTTTATTTTTTCAACATTTAAAGGTAGCTACTATTGGCTACGACAGTTTCGTCTTTTAATATTAAATTGAATATTAATAATAAGTAACTAGCAGGTATCAACTAGAAAAATTTATTACCTTAAGCATGAATGGTATAAATTAATTAAATTAGCTAGCTTTTAATGTGTGTGCTTTAATATTACCATCAGCCACAAGAATAACGGACACTCCCTCCAGTTTATCTTTAATGTTGTACAGTGTGGACAGGTTGCAGAAGTCTATTTCGCAAACATCTGTTTTTGCCGATGTCAGCGATTTGTTGTGATCCAAATTAACGGATATCAATTTGAGAATATTACCCCTGTCCACATCTGGAAAGTAAGGATAACGAATTAGAAAACACAATTAGGAAATATTGAAAAAAAAAGAATAATGGCTAAAGCCCCATTAGTATTATTTGTATTAATGGTCCAAAAAGTTTATTTTCTATTAACCTACATCATGATTGTAGTTCCTTTCTTTAATGTGTAGGCTGTAGTTAGAGCTCTACTACATTAGTGGTCAATACATCACAGTGAGGTAACTTTCAATTAGCTAGTTTGAAGATGTAAGACAATTAAATTCACTTCAATAACAATAAAGAATTTAAAGTTTAAAATAACAAAAAGCATAAATATTCAAAAAGAAGCAGTGTGGCTAATGACATCACACTTTGTTTTATAATCAAATATTTTGTTGGATTGATTTACAATTTTGATACTTTTCCAAATTTCATTTTATAAAATTAATTATTTGACATAACTACATAATTTGCAACTTATTGCAATGAAACCGCTAAGAAATTAAGGTTTGTAGAAAGGGTAAATAGTCAGTTGTACCGCTAGATGGCGTTGCTACAGATTTGGTGGGAAATATTATGAACACAAACGTGACAAACGCACGCACGGAGCGTGACGTTTTCACTGCTAGATGGTGCAATTATATAATTAAATAAGGCTTTACAAAAGAAATAGTTCCATATTATTCTATTAATAATGTTCCCAAATAAGTTTATTCACACTTTAGTTTAAAAAAAGCTACAGTTGGATTTTAAGCTAAAAAAAAGTTTCTACCTAAAACCAATTTCCTTTCAAACAAACAAAAAGATAGCTAGCTATATTATTTTTCTTTTCCACATCAGGTGTAATATTTCTCACCTGTGATTATGACGTTTCTAGCAACAATAGCCGCCACTATTGATGTCACACCAACACCTGACGCCAGTTCGAGAACTTTGGCGTCTTTGAGAGACATCATCTGATGGGGGGGAAGGGGAAGAGGGGGACTAGACTCAGTGTCATCTGATGCAATGTCTGGAAAAAAGATGCAAGGAAATTAAAAACATCTATGCGTTAGTATTTTTAAGCTAATTATCAGTCTAATATTCTAAACAAAACACAGGAAATTATCAGACCAAGAAAAGATCTTTGGTTGCTATCATTTCGTTCATTTTCTGGTTATACCAGTGCTGCTTTCATTGTCTGCTATCGAAATGTTTTTCACCAGTTTATTGGTAACATAAGAGAAGTCAAACAATTCAAATTGTTTTTCTCTTTTGCTGTCATCCTATTGTAAGGGATAAACTTAACAGAGGCAGTTTCTTTTGTATTATGGTTCAATAAAAGCTTCAACTAATAGAGTTATAATAATGATATAATGAATATAACTCAAGCATTTATAAATTAAGAGTTTTAAAATGAATCGTAACTATGAGCAAATGGTGTTCTAGTTATTAATGGAGTAGGGAAAATTATACCACATTGGGATATCTAGCTAAGTAATTTCTATTTTCAACTGCAGATATAAAGAGCCAGACAGAAATAGGTAATTTCACATTTAGAATAATTATATAATAATGAATAAATAATGTAAAGTAATACAATATACAGTAGCTAATAATTACGGTAACATACTCTGCTCACCCTAACAGTTGTTATTTCTCACAGTATTTCTCCTATAGCTACTTTCTATTAATCATTGTATTTTATCTAGCTATACACTACATAACTTTGAAGCAATATAACTGTGAGACACAAGAAACATCAAACTAAAAGTACAACAACTTGCCTGGTGATATTACTATTGCTGACTTCTAATAAACTAAAAAGGTATTACCCAATTACACAATAATTGTATATCTACATCAACAAATAAAAAAATAATTGTAACAATTATAAATTCCTTTTTGGATTAACTTGATGATTTTATTTTTCAGATTATGCGGTTCCGTTATTGATATAATTCAAGTAGCAGACTTACTTTTTTCATACTACAATAATGAATACTTATATCTCAAATTCTCAATGATAATGAGTTCATTTTTTATATTTAGTGGTTCCTTTATTGCTTATCAGAAGCAGAGTTCATTTTGCCTTACTAAGGTATTGAAAAGTCACTAATAAATCACCCCTCACCTTGAGACAAGGTAGGTAGAAAGGCTTTACCATCCTGACTGCAGTGAAGGATGTAGTCAGCTAAGAAGAAGGCACCCCTCCACACCTGCTCTCCCACGAGATCTAAACTTGTACTTTGCTGGTGCTCTGAAATGCAGTGGAGGTGGCTCTGATTAGCTACCTTAAAGTTAAAGGGTCATACACACGTAGGGTTTTTTAAGTCTTTCCACCAGCCTTTTTGCTAAGCTCCTCCTACTTTTTTCACGAGAATATTAGAAAAAGGGATATAAATATTATTTATTTTAGTTGGTATCCATGATACCTGCAGGTTATATTCTCGTGAAAAAAGTAGGCCCTTTAGTGTTTTTTTTTCTTCTAAATTAAGTGGTTCTTTAACTGCAGGAAATTTTGACACTGATAGGGGGGAAATAATATTAAAAGAGCAAACTATAGTTCTCTATTTGTTCCTAACCGCTCTCTATCCAATTACTCTGTAACTTTATCAGTACATTTGAGAAATGAATTGGTAAATAACTCAAGTGTATTTAACTGCTCTTTCTCTCATACACATTCGGGATGCTTGAACAGAGTGCAGGGGAAATGACAAAAAGTTTAGGAACCACTGTGAATCTAAGAGATACCATTTTAAGAATTAAAATATAAGGATGAAAACAAATATAGCTGAAAAAATTACATAATGACAACACGAGTATATATGTTGTCAGTAAAAACTAATTCTAGTTTTACACTCTCAAAATTTTAATTACTTATAAAAAGATGACATTTTGAATTTAAAGTGGGTGCTAACATATGTTATAATAGGATATTTCTAAAGGTCAGAATGGTTTGGGAATTGCAACGTTCCTTTAATTGTGACAATTTAATTTTGATTTTAGTAAGGGTTTAACATTTGCTTTGGCCATATAGTTGACCATACAGCTGACATAAGAAAATTGAAATAGCTACAAGGGACTGAAAGAAACATCCCGAAAGTAAAGTGGCTCCACGATCAAAGTCACCTACCACAGTTAACCCTTTACGACCCTGTCTGATGAATTAGTCACAATTAGTCATAAAAAAATTGAATGTGTGAAGCCTAGTGAGAAATGTGACAGTAGCGTAACACGTTAAAAAAAAATTCATAAAATTTAAAAAACTAATTAAAGTTAGTACATATATTAACTATTTATAAATAAGTAGCTAAATAGACACATTAGAAGTAGCAAGTTTATAAAATTTTAGCTTCAAAAAAAAAAAAAAAAATCTGATTGTAAATGGTTAATTGTGACAAAAACTAAGATCAAAATCTATGACAGATGGAAAATGCACCAGGGTACCTATGATCACAACTCCCTCTCTCTTAGAAGCGTCACCCCTCCTCTTGACTAGCAGGTCTCCATCCTCATCCACAGTGTAGCCAAGAGTCTCATTCTTTGTCTCTGATGCAGTCAAGCAGTCAAAGAAAGGAGGGTAAGTGAACTCAAATCTAGATAGCACAGCTGAAAAGAAAAAATAATGTTTTCATTCGGAAAGGCGCATTGGGAGATTATAGTCATGCTTATGCAAAATTAGCATTCAAGAAGTGCAGCAAAGTTTTCTTGTGAATGAAAATATTACAGTATTTTCTTGCATCAAAAACTGTGAATAATTATCAAAGTTGGCAAATACATCAAATATTTTAACTTACTATTTGATGATTCAAAACATATTTACTTTCTAGAAGGATTATCAATTCATTTATGCATTGTATTTGACTTTATAGCATTGAGTTTATTTCTAAATTGAACAAAATTAGCAAAGTCCAACTCTAGAGGTTAGGAAAAAGTAGCAGCTGATTGTTGAGTGAAAACTGTAAATTTAATACTCTTCAAAAGAGAAAGCTATTATGACAAATTATGAGAATGTACCTTATATATTATCAATTTAGGTATTAGAAAATGATAGTTTTAGCAATGTTGAAATGGATATCAATTGAATATGATGAATGTTAGAACATAATGACGTCATACCAGCTTTATCTTATAAAGTGCCAGAAGCAGCATTTGTTAAAGTAAGAAAGAAATTAATAACAACAGAACACAATAGGTAGAAGCAAGCTAAAGAAATTAGAGCAAAAGAACAAGCAAGAGAGGTAAGTCACTACTTCAGAATTAACTAAAGGAGTTAAGACTAATAAGAATTGACACCGAGTAGCTACCATCTGTGTATGGATTCACCAGGACAGTCTGACCATGGGTGCCAAGAGAGCAATGAAAACCATCATCATCCGACTCTCCCATGTTAGTTCAAACTCACCACTCAATCATCTGATTCTCTTCATTAATACTCTAAACAATTAATAAGATAAATCTATTCAAACTTTCAGAAAATCTAGAAAGGAAGAATTTTATCAATTAATGAGAGTATAAGAGAACTTTGCCTAGATGTCAAACAATAAAACTTTATTTCTAAATGAAGATAAAACAGTGAACTTTATTTCATAATTATCAGATAACTGTATCTGTGTTTAATTGAAAATCATAGTAATGTTAAATGTAAGTATTAATATTTTAGGTGTGTAAAGTTGTCTGTATCCAATGCGAGGTGATCAAAAGAGACATAAAGAAGGGAAAGTGAAAGTACTCTCCATGCACTACTCGGCTACCACAGGTAACACACCAATGTCCTCCCAGCGCATGGATAGCAAGAATAGACATCCATGGATAAGAGACCTACACACTCAGTCTGCTTACCCATGGATAAGAGACCTACACAGTCAGTCTGATTATCCATGGATAAGAGACCCACACAGTCAGTCTGATTACCCATGGATAAGAGACCCACACAGACAGTCTGATTACCCATGGATAAGAGACCTACACAGTCAGTCTGATTACCCATGGATAAGAGACCCACACAGTCAGTCTGATTACCCATGGATAAGAGACCTACACAGTCAGTCTGCTTACCCATGGATACAGCAAGGCAGAAGAAAGAGGAAGAAGTTGAGGATAGATACAGAGGAAAGCTTGAAAAAGCTAAACAAAGAAAAAAAAAAAACCTAAATACTACAATATAACAAAAAGAAGGCCTACCTAGAGGTAGCCTCAGGATAATGAGGGGTGATCGGCAATAATGATTTAAAACCTCCAGTTTAAACCAGCACCCATAATTTTCTGTAACTAGTTAACTACATCAGCTGATAAAATGAAATGAACAACAATTATTATTATAGTAACTATCTGGAGAAGCATATAGTAAATATCTACCATCAGAATGATAACCTGATCTCTGATAGCTTATAACAAACACTTAAATGTGTAAAGCAATTGTTATTTGTCAAAGTAAATATTTTCTAATACATTGAAACACAACATAAAATGTGATGCATTCTATACATTTGCTGTGGAAAGCATTTCAAATTATACTTTCTGGGGTATGTATCTAAACCTAAGAGGCTAAGCCAGATAATATACAGTTTCTATTTTCTAGGATATAATTTAGCTACTAAATAGCTAGTAGAAAATTGATTTTAAAAAACTGTTTGAAAGAGGGAAAAAATATCTTATCATTAAACTAGTCTATATAATTTAAGGAAAATAATGTTCAAATGAATAAAATATATACATTTTATTTATGTAGTAGCTACATATTTTTATATGCAAACATTGTCAACACTGATCAACAGACAACATCAACACTGATCAAGAGACATTAACACTGATCAACAGACAACATCAACACTGATCAACAGACATCAACACTGATCAACAGACAACATCCAACATTGATCAACAGACAACATCAACACTGATCAACAGACAACATCAACACTGATCAACAGACAACATCAACACTGATCAACAGACAATATCAACACTGATCAACAGACAATATCAACACTGATCAACAGACAGCATCCAACACTGATCAACAGACAACATCAACACTGATCAACAGACAACATCAACACTGATCAACAGACAACATCAACACTGATCAACAGACAACATCAACACTGATCAACAGACAACATCAACACTGATCAACAGACAACATCAACACTGATCAACAGACAACATCAACACTGATCAACAGACAACATCAACACTGATCAACAGACAGCATCCAACATTGATCAACAGACAACATCAACACTGATCAACAGACAACATCAACACTGATCAACAGACAACATCAACACTGATCATCAGCAACATCAACACTGATCAACAGACAACATCAACACTGATCAACAGACAACATCCAACACTGATCAACAGACAATATCAACACTGATCATCAGCAACATCAACACTGATCAACAGACAACATCAACACTGATCAACAGACAATATCATCAGCAACATCAACACTGATCAACAGACATTATATTATAGCTTTAACATTGATCACATGAAAATTTTAACATAACGTTACCTAAAATGATTAGACTACATATCAGCTGTTCTACTTCAAGTTCATCGGTTAATTGGCGCATTGCCATTTTCCTTCAAAGGGCAATGAGCTCGCCAAGTTTCATTACTACTTTGCTGTAGTATCTAAATATATATTTCTATGCAGCACTAGTTAATGACTGTGCATTGGAAGAAATGAGGTGTAATAGCATGGCAGGAATTATACAATGCAAAAAATACATACCTATATTATTTCTTCCTTCATATTCCACTTCAATAAAGTATACAATGTCAGATGAGAGTAATACCTAAATAATATAGAAGCCTATTTTGAAAACTAGATATAGATAGTTAGGAACTATAGGGTATTTTAACAAATAAATCAATTTTAAATTTGGTAGCTGGTCAATGGGTGACTAGAGAAAAAAGTTATAGCAAAAACACGGAACTTAATGGCCCTTCTACAGATTTGGAAAGAAGTATTTTTTAGTCCATTAGGGTTAGTAAAATAATGAAACCCAAACCCTTACCTCCAGTATTTTTATTCAAAATTTCTTCTTTGGTGAATAAATGTACTTCTGAGCTCACACTTTCAATCCAATCAGGAGGAGCTTCCTCATTTGTTTCTGTCATTTGATACACTAGCTAGGGAGACTGATTATGCAACAGTCTGTCAAAATTAGGTGCCTATTCTAAATCAAATATAATTATTACTTTTGTTTTTTAATGGAACAATCTTTATCTTAAAATTTTTTTTAATATTTTAAATCCAAGCAAAAAACTAAAATTTAAACTATTTAATTAGCATACATCTTCTGAATATTATTACTATTAGCATGGTAGGCTGCAGGTTATAAAGGAGGTTCTTTCCCATCAGTCACCACTAGTCTGGCGAGATAATTACAAGAATTTGAAGCTTTTCAATTGCACTTGGACATTTTATATTTTGGAGAGAATTTATGATGGTTTGATAATATTGAAAAAAAAAATCAGATTCTAACAGAGATATGAAAAGAAAAACCACACTATATTACTTGGGTGGAGTGATAGCTAAATATGTTCAGACCAATTAGCTTTTGCTAGCAAAGAATACTGTTAGCTAAAAATATTTTTTTTTAGATATAGCTAGCTAGTCTATATCTAGCAGTAGCTACTATTCAAAATTTTTATCAAACTGTTCAACAAGGCAGGCTTTCCTACACATTGGAAATGTGTGAGAGTCTTTTCCCACCACTATTAACTCAGAAACTCTGAGATTAACACGATGCATGTGACAGTCAATAACTAGGTTTGTCATTTCTAATGTGGTTTCCATATCTGTACTAGTAAGTCAATAGAGCTGAATGTTTGTGTTATGGAACTATTAGTTATTTCACTTTTCACATATAAAATATTAGAAAATATTATTTGCACCAGTAAGTATTTCATAAAATAAAGCTTATTACTTGATTCCACTGCAGAGAGCCAGCCCGTGGTCACATCTCAATGTTACTGAACGTATGTTCGTCCATGTTTCATAGTGTAACGTGTGTCAGGAAATTTGCCAGATTGATGAGAAAACAGCTTAAGTCGCCACATTCAACTCATTTGGCTTCTTAGTGAAGAATTTTCAGTTGAAAACATCATTATATTTCATGTCTGATGCATGTGCATTCCTTATGTCTATTTTATTAGTGAATTTACTGAATTAACAGTTAATTACAATTTTTCAAACTTTTTCCAAAGCTTAAAAGTAGACTTTGTGAATTTTTTTTTTTTTTTTTTTTGGAGCACTGGTTGAAGACCATTCAGCTCCTGAACTTTATAGAAGGTTTATACTTTTCTAGTACTTTCATACTTTTTGTTCTCGTTAATATATTTCTAATATTTTCTCATTAATATATATTTAATACTTTCTCAATTATACATGTTTAATAATGCAGACTCACTGATTTATGTTTAATATTATATTCTTGCTAACATAAGTTAATAATATAGTAACATTAGGTAATATGTTCTTATATATTTTTCTTTAATATTTTATTACATTTTTGTTATCTAAATTTCTTTTTCTTGTTTGTTATTTTATTTTAATTTTAATTTAATTATGTTGTTGCCCTTTTCTTTTAACTTTCACTTATATTGGTTATTTTATATGTTATTTAGGTTTTTTGTTTTCTTTAGAAATTCAATTAAACATTCCTGAACTTCATATTGAAGTGATTCAGATATGTTTGAGCCTCCTAATAATAGTTTTACAGTTAATCTACCTACTTTTAATTTTTGAATAGATTGTTGCAGATTTATTCTTTGTTGGTTGAACTGGTTACAATTCAAGAGGAAGTGCTCAACATCCTCTAGTTCCCCACATAAGCAGAGAGGAGTATCTTTAATACCATATCGATGCATATTTTTGGCCAGCTTTGCGTGTCCCACTCTAAGTCTGGCGATTGCTGTTTCGGCTGCCCTATTTTTATGTCCTGACCAGGGCCAAAACACTAACTCAGTTTTAATATTTGTCAAGTGTCTACCTTTATTATTTATTTCTACTTCTTTAATCCACTGATTTTTCCACAAGTCAAACATTCTATTTTTCAGTAGTCTCAAATAGTCTTCAACTGGAAGGGAGCAAAGTGACAGGGGAATGTTTGAGTTGGATTTGGCAAGCTTGTCTGCTTTTTCATTCCCAACTATACCTTTATGAGCAGGGATCCATTGAAAATATATACACTGCGACCAGAATTATTAGTCCAAAGAGTTTTTTGCCCCTAACTCTAAAACCGTTTGCGGAAGATTTCCGAAATTTCAACCATAGGTGTAGAAGAGTATGAGACACGTTCTAACTAATTTTCAAAGTTGTACTCTTCTTTGTTTTGAATTTATTTAATATTTCCTTTTTTCAGGTGACCATAATTATTAGTCCAGTACATAATTTTTATTTAATTAGTTGAAAATGGGGCGTGGAAAGGACCTTTCAGAGCAAGAAAAAAACCTTATCATCAAGTTAACAGCTAAGAAGAAGCCTCAAGCTGAAATAGCTGCACAAATTGGACGCCATGTAAAAACCATCAAACGTTTTTTGGAAAATCCGAAAATTCGTAAAGAACGCAAGGATAAAGGCAAATTGAGGAAACTATCAGAAAGGGATGTGCGCCGCCTGAAGGCTACATTGAAGAAGAACCCTGGTTCAACAAGCAAGGACATTTTTTCCGCTTCCGGGGTTGCAGATGTGTCTAAATCGACCCGCAATTCAGTTCTTGGAAAATTTGCTAAACAAAAAAAAGCCACTATAACTCCTCCTCTCACCCCAAAACACAAAGAGAGGCGTCTAGATTGTGCCAAGAGATATATGAGAACCTCTCCAAAGCTTATATTATTCACTGACGAATGTAGAGCAACTTTGGATGGCCCTGATGGATGGTCCAAAGGATGGGTGTTTGGGGATGACCCTTCCCAAATGCGTTTGCGACGTCAGCAAGGTGGTGGAGAGGTGATGTTTTGGGCGGGAATTATAGGGGATGTACTCATTGGTCCTGTGAAGGTGCAAGAAGGTGTTAAACTCGATTCTAAGCGCTACTGTGAGTTCATTGATTCTGCTCTTTCAGACTGGTTAGATGACCTGCCTTTGGAACAACGCCGTAAAATCATATTTATGCAAGATAATGCTCCGTCGCATGCAGCAAAGAAAACCAAAGAGTTCTTGCACTCACTGGGCTTCAAGAATAACACCCTGATGGACTGGCCTGCCTGCTCACCCGATTTAAATCCCATTGAAAATTTATGGGCCATCATCAAAAGTGTTTACAGCAATGGGAAGCAGTATTCATCAAAAAATGATCTCTGGGCTGCCATACAGAATGCTGCGAAGGCTGTGGATCCTTCTACTATCAAAAAACTAACAGATTCTGTCACTGAACGAATGTTTCAAGTCATAAAATCCCAAGGATCTCACATTGGGAAATAATCATGATTTCTGCCATATTAAATTCACTATTGACTACTTTCTTGTGTTTACAAAGTGTATTTGTATTTGGTATTTGATGTTAAAAGTTTTGTTATTTAAAAAATTCGTTTATTTATCCTTGTAACAAATTTATAAAGAAACGAAAAAATCGGGACTAATAATTCTGGTCACCTGAAAAATGGAAATATTAAATAAATTCAAAATTAAAAAGAGTTAACCTTCGTATAATGACACGAATGTGTCTCATATTCTTCTACACTTATGGTGAAAATTTCGTAAATTTACCGCTGCCCGTTTTTGAGATATAGTCAATAAACACTTAGGACTAATAATTCTGGTCGCAGTGTAGATCCCCACATTTCTGTAAGGAGGTACAGAATTTTGAATATCAGATTTCTGTATGATTTGACATTCACTTGCCTAATCATTGACACTGCCGTTTTAGAATCACTATATATAACATAACAGCTAGATAGGTTGTTTTTACAGTACAGTAATGCTCTGTATATTGCATATAACTCAGATGTTAGAACAGAACAGCTTTTAGGTAGAATAAACTTTTTTTCAATTTTCTTCTTTGGAATTACAAAAGCTGAGCTTACCAAATCATGCTGTTTTGAGCCATCTGAGAAAATTTCAGTACAATTAGAAAATTTATTACTAGAAGAATCTTTAAATATTTGATTTATTTGATAATTTGACAATGTGTCCTTGTGTTGCAAGGAAAATTCGTCAAAAAACAAATTCGTTAAAACTTATCCATGGAAGACATGGAGGGCAAGGTAAACAATTATTTGAAGAAGGGATTATTATTCCCCACCTTCTAGCAGAACAAGCAACATTGAAGGGACCCTGATAAGTTTGACTTGTATCATGATAGAGGGATAGCTTCTGAAATGTTGGATGATTGCGTGGTTTTTCTTTAATTTTAGCATAATACTTCAAGCTTAATTCGCTCCTTCTGATGGACAGTGGAGGTATACAACATTCAGCATGTAAGGATACAATTGGTGTGGTTTTGAAGAGACCAGCAGCAATTCTCAAACATTGATTTTGGATTACATCAAGAGAGCTAAGTAATGACTTAGATGCAGTGTGAAAAACATTACATGAATATTCTAATTTGCTTCGTATTAGTGATTTGTATAACATAAGTAATGTTGTTCTATCACTTCCGACACTTCCCCATTTATTGCTAGAAATACTTTTAATAAGGGAAATTCTCGATTGACAATCAAATTTAAGCTTATTGATGTGTCTCATAAGTATCTAAAAGCTGAGCGGCGCACCACATTACGGCGCACTACAATACGGCGCACCACTGTACTTTCTATTAATGACCTCAATGTGAAAAACTGTTATGTAGTGTGTTATATCCGCTAGTTTGTTGTTCTGCACACTTCATGATTGTTTAATGACCTGGCAGGGGGGTTCGGGGGGCGGCACGCCCCCCGATACATCTACCTAACGGCTAACTGATAAGTTTTTATTTACACCTCAGACTGAAAGTTTACAATAGTTACCCCATAAAATTACAATTACAGTTTTCTATGATGAATTTTAATTTCTATTCCAAATTAAACATCTCAATCGAATAATTAAACTGTGTAGTATAAACATTGGATTCAGGTACCGTCAGGCGTCAGACATGAATTTGATACGACAATTAGGTACCTATCAAATTCACTCCATTTATCATTAATCTGTATTCAAATTACCTATCTAATAGAATGTACAGTGATGCGCCGTAATCTGGTGTGCCGTCCTGGTGTGCGCCGCTCAGCTTTTAGATACGTATCATGTGTCTTGACCAAGATAATGTTGGGATATCTAGGGTCACTCCCAGAAATTTGTGGGCCTCAAGCCCTCAACATAGTCAATTGGAGAATCAATTAGTTTGATCTTACTTGGTTCAGTGGTTTTATTGAAAAACATTGCACTAGTCTTTTCTGTGCTAATTTCCTGGCCACAGGTTCTTGCCCATACCACTATTCTGTTCAAGTAATTCTGAATACTGTTTACAAGTTGCTGTTCATTTTCATGCGAGCCATAAATAGCTATATCATCAGCAAACATTGATAAAAGTATGGTGTCATCAACTGGGAAATCTGATAGTAGAGCATTGAACAAGGTGGGGCTTAGTATACCTCCCTGAGGCACACCTGCATTCACCTTTCTCGAGGTAGATTCAGTTCCCTCTAATAGTACTTTGAAGGAACGATCATGGAGGTATGATCTGATAAATCCCAACATGTGGCCCTTCAAACCCATTTCTGATAATTTGAACAGGAGGGATGTATGATTAACTACATCAAATGCACTAGCTAGATCTAAGAATACCACGATACATAAATTCTTATTATATTTAGCTTTTTGAACTTCATCAACCAAGTTTTTTTTTTTTTTTTTTAAAGGAGATTAACACTTTTGTGTTCTGTCTCCTGGATTAACCATTATATATGGATATACATAGGATAATTTATTTATATAGAGCCAATCAGGAAGCCTCTACCGTCTATATTTACAATTGTTGCGGGAGTCTTCAAGTGGATTAAAAGATTAAAAATTCCTGGAGAATTATATTTACATGTGTAAAGGAAAATTATTTTAAGTTAAAGATATATACATAATGTTAAATTAACATTTCAGTTATTTACAGAATTTATTGAGAATAAATCTCACTTTATTCAGTAGCACACCACCAGGGAAAGATGGTGTAAAAGAGGGAACTCTTTTACAATAGTAATTTTCTATATTCTGATATTATTCATCAAAGGTTCTCTTCGGAACATTACCCCTTCTTTCCGATTTATTTCCAGAGAAGAAGAGGGCAACGGCCTACTGGGATATCACAGATTATAGCTTGTTTTGAAAGGAAAAACACCTGCATGAGAAATTAAAGGGGGTTCTCTTCGGACAGAGCTCTTCTCTCTCTGGAATGTCATTCAGAGAGAGAGAGATGACCTACTGGGAAGCAGGATGAACCTAGACCCAAACTAGGAGAGTCAAGTCTTCCAACCGTGTCAAGGTTATGAAAGAAAAGTAGATGAGTGTGAAATTGAGTCCTTAACCCTCTCAATTGGGTCAAGCCATACCTACCATTGTTAAGGCCCATACAAATTAAATATTACAATTTGTATCAAAAAATATAGTAATTTTCTTATATGAATTGGCTTGACCCATTTCACTATTTAGTTGAAAAGTTTCCATCTACAGCATATTGACTATTTACAGTACTCTCAGTTTGTTAGTATCTTTTATATATTTTATCAGTATTTCAAATATATTTTTCCTGATTTCACTTAAGGAGTCATCCCCACCAAGCAGAATCTTCAAAGTAGGGTTAAGTATCCCTATCTGACTCAGGCTTAGAAGCATCAGATCTCTCTGTACAGTGAAACAGCTGCAATGAAATAAGTAGTGATCAATAGTTTCAGAACACTGGCACTGAGCACATTCACCACTGTCTTCCATACCAAACCTATGAAGATATTGTTTAAGTCCTGCATGCCCCATCCTCAGGCGGTGTATTACCACTTGTTGCCTTCTGCTCTGAAGGTCAACGATTAATTTAGAGCTAGCTACTTTGTCTCTGACTGAAGACAGGAACAATCCCTTACCAGATACATTAGTTCCATGTTTCCAGTGATTTGTACAATAAGTTCTGAATTTTTCCTTCAGAATACTGCAATTCTCCTGTTGGCTCAGATCATACTGCTCACTTCTGTCATTTTCGTGACCCTTGTTAGCAGTTTTATCCGCTATTTCATTTCCTTTTATCCCGCAGTGAGCCTTTACCCAGTGGAGGTGGACTGTCTTCTGCTGATTTAGGGAAAACAGTTGGTTCTTTATATTAGTGACTATGTTTATGTAGGAATCACTGGATGAGCAGATCAGCTGTAGTGCTGCTCTAGAGTCAGAAAATATGACCACTTGATTTATTTCATTATCCAGAATAAACTTAAGAGCCTTCCAGATAGCATAGAGTTCAGTGCTAATCACCGAGTGCTCAGGTCTCAGCTTCCAGCAGATAGACAGTTTGTGCAATGGAGAGTGCAGACCTGCTGCTGCAGAGTGTCTGGAGGAATCTCGAACTTTAGAGCCATCAGTGAACAAGAGGGTAAATCCAAAGTAATGATCCTCAGTATATTGCAGGAAAGTTTCATTGTTGTACACTCTCTCCATAAATTCAGTTTTGATTATGCTGCTTACTGTGCTCCAAGGAGGCCACAAGAAAGAGCATGTGTAGACCCTCTTTATAGGAGGGATTTCATAATTCTGTGAAGAGTTGAGAGCTCTTGATGAAAATGACTTCAATGTCAAGTTCTCCTGACTGATACAGGACTGACCAAGATTTACAGATTTGGTAGTCTCAAACAGTTTCGGTTTGTTTCTCAGTTTAATCATCTGTTTGATGTTCAGATAGTCTCTGTGTAATGAGAGAGGAGAAACACCTGACTCTGCCTGTAGTGACAGTATAGGAGTGGATCTCCTGGCTCCCAACATTAATCTCATAGCAGAGTTCTGTATGGTGTCCAGTTTCTGCAGATCAGATTTTGTTGCTGAACTGTACAAATTACTGCCGTAATCAAGTTTGGACCTTATATATGCTATGTAAAAGTTTTTAAGCACCTGAGAGGAGGCACCCCATGTGAATGATGAAAGGGTTTTCATGAGATCAATCCTTTTTGTGCAGTCTCTTTTCAGTTCCACAATGTGTGTCCTGTATCTCAGATGAGGAGAATCAAGGTAGAGACCCAGTAATTTCTGTTCCGTCTTATATGGCATAACAAGTCCTTTGAGTCTGATTACTGGACATACTATTCTTTTAGTTGTGAAGTGTTGTACAGCAGATTTTTGAGGATTAATGTGTAATCCCCACTTATCAGCCCACTTAGTTATATCATCGAGATAAGCCTGCAGTGTTCGTGCAACCATATTTGGGTCCCTTCCATTGCATGAAGCAGTAATATCATCTGCATATATGTATAGCTGTACATGTTCACTCTGAGGCATATCAATCAGCATCAGGTTGAACAGTAATGGGGAAAGGATTGCCCCCTGTGGGGTTCCTGCTGTAATGTGAACAGAGTCAGATACTTGTCCATCCACCAAGACTTTGATCTTTCTATTTTGGAAGAAATCATGCAGCCATTTAATTAGATTTCCTCTAATGCCTGCTTTGATCAATTTATAAATCAGACCATCTCCCCATATAGTGTCAAATGCACTTGTTAAATCAATATATGCTACAAGGCAAATCTGCTTAGAATGAAGTGCATTCTTTATATTATTTTCGAGCCTTCATAATACATCTTGGGAACTTTGTCCTCTTCTAAACCCACATTGGCTAGGTAGTAGAAGCTTCTGTCTTTCTACAAGAAACTCTAGTCTGTTCTTTATTATCCTTTCTAAAGTTTTGCCTATGCATGAAAGAAGTGCTATGGGTCGATAGGAGGTTACCAGATTCTTTGGTTTGCCAGGTTTTGGAATTGGCAAAACCAATCCCTCTTTCCATAAGTCTGGAATTTTACCTAACTGAAAGCTTTGGTTATATATAGCCAGTAATTCATCCAGATTTGTTTGCCCAAGACACTTCAACAGCTTATAAGGAATTTCATCTATACCAGGGGAGGAGGAACTTTTGGCTAAATTAATTGCAGAGATCATTTCATCAGCAGTAATGGCATGGTTGTAATCATCCTCATTATTTTCTGATGCGGATGTCAGAGTGGTGTCAAAGTCAACTAATACATGGTTAGGCTTTACCTTTCTTGATATTGACTCAAGGTGTTCAGCAATATAATTGGCTTTACATTTAGGTTCAACCAGTGTTGTGCCTTCATTGTCAAGGGGACTGCTGTGAGAGACATTGTATCCTTTTATCCCTCTTATTTTTCTTCATATCTCTCCAGGGGGTGTATCATATCTGATATCAGAGATAAATTTTTCAAAGCTTTCTCTTTTTTTTGTTTCTTTCAATTTGGCAAACTCCTTGGAAAGTGATTTGTACATTTCTATGTTGAATTGTGTCGGATATTTAATCAACTTCCTTCTTGCTCTCCTAACCTCAGTTACTCTCTGGTCACACTCCATGTCCCACCAGATTGCACTTTTTCGTAGAACTAATTTTCCACTGGTTTTGCCAATGTGTTCCTCAGCAGCATTGAAAACTCTGTCAGTAAAGTCTTTGGATATGCTGTTAATATCACTGGGTTGGTACATTTCTGTAGCTGGGATTCCATTTGAGAATTTCACGAGATTTTCTTCAGTTATTTTCCATTTCTTGCGGACTGTTATTTCACTCCTTACCGGCTGCATAGAAATTTCCACTTGAATTGGTAGGTGGTCACTGCCCACATCACCAAGTTGTTTCAGATCCGTTTCAGCACACAAATTAGGTGACACAAGACAAAGGTCCAAGCATGATTGTTTACCGGTGGAAACATCTAAGTGCGTGTAAAAGTCTATGCTATTTATAAGACACACCTGCGGACCTGATAAAAAGTTCTCAAGAGCAGTGCCTGTGCTATTGGATCTGGCACAGTTAGATGAAAGCAAGGGGGTATGGGCATTGAAGTCCCCCATGATAACATATTTATTGCCTAATTGATTACAATAATGTTGCATTTCTGCTAAGCTAACATCCTTATTTGGATTATAAACATTCAGAACAAGCAACTTAGTACCATTTCTCATGTGCAAACAAATAGCCAAATGCTCCAAGAAACCAGAGTCAAATGGTATCAAATCCCTAACAGTAAACTGGACTCCCCGTCTAACTAAGAAGCCAGGACCACCTCCACGACCAATCCTGTTCTTCCACTCCGCAATATAATTATGAAATCGAGGCTCATGTTTATTGATCCATGTTTCTGTGAATGCCATGAAATCTGGTTTCTCTGTATATACCAATAGTTTAATATCACCTAACTTGTTATTTATACTCCTACAGTTCAACATAATACCCTTCAGCTTTCCTTCTGTGGCAGACATTATTTGTTCTTCTTTTTCCTTTTTTTACCCTTCCGGCCATTTTTATTATTGTGATCATTAGAGTTTACCTTCCTTTTTGTAGCTTGACCTACACCTGCTTTTGGGAAGATTTGAGATTTATCTCCGGAGGCTATAAGTGGTTGTTCATTGTCACTGTCACTAATTACCCCTTCCTCTTCAGAAACGTCACTGTCACTTATAACTCCTTTCTCCACATATTCCTCCGAGTCTGTTTGATGAGACTGGGTCAACTCTTTAGTGGCACTTCCTTTTGGACCATGTATGGTGACTACAGTCCTCTCAATCCTCTCCACCTGGTGACTTTTGTCAATTTTAAATACCTGGTGTAACGCCTTCTCTATGAGTGAGGCCTGTGTGCTTTTATTTTCACTTGCTATATTATTTTGAAATAAAACAGTCAGTAGTTGCTGTAGTTTTCCTAAGAAATCTGAGCTATAGCAATCAATTTCTTTATTTTGTTTTGCTTCAGTTTGTGTGCCCACATTATTCATTTGTTTAGGTCTAATTAAGTCATGTACAGCCGTAGTGTTAACTCTGTCCTGCCCTGAAATCACCATGTCTCTGTATGAGAATTTCAAAGACCCGGTGTTTAATTGGTGTTCTGGCACAGTGTTGGTTTCTTGTTGCTCATTAAGTACATAGTCTCTAGCATTCTTATAAGAAAGATTTTTCTTTATTTTGACTGTTTCTACTTTTTTTGCTAAGTTATACTGTGGACATTCTCTAGAATTAGCCTTGTGTGATCCCTTGCAGTTAACACACTTGTAATTCTCTGGACTTTTATTGCAGTCAGTTTCAGAATGGTTTTCACCGCAGAGACGACATTGAATTCTGCTGCGGCAGCTACCAGCCATGTGGCCTAGTCGTTGGCAGTTGAAACACCTGCGTGGCTCATTGATAAAGGGTCTTACTTTATAGTGTCTGTGTCCAACTACTACTCCTTGAGGTAGGTCTCCTTCAAAAGTAATCTTTATAGATGGAGAATCCATTAGATTTCCAGATTGATCCCTCTTCTTAAGCCTCATCACATCTACTATTTCAGTATCATTGAGAGTACACATCATTGACTTCAAGTCATCTATATCAGCTTCTGGGCTAATTGGAGATACAACTCCGTATTTATATCTGTCCGAATTTGGTAGACTACACGAGACTTCCCAATCGCCGATCTTTGTGACCTCCAACAGCTCTCTTATCTCTGGTCTTGTTAGGTTCTCCAATTCCACAACAGTAAGACCCAATCTCCAGTTTGTGCGAAGTTTGAAGCCCATGTTATCACGAAACCTCCCAAATTTACTATTAGAAAAGCCTCTGTCAAATTTGACAGGATTTCGGATCATCTCCAATCCGTCAGGACCATTAGGTTTTATCAAGATAACTACCTTTTGTCCACTACTATTGAGAGTGTGGTTAATTGGGAGAGATTTGAAATCTAACTTTTTTTGTGACAATTGAGCATTTCTTTTACTAGCCTGCAATTCCGAAACTCTGAGAGTTAAGTCACCTTTTGGCTGTGAAGGGAACAATTGGGTCTCTGGGACCATATTACACTGATGCTGAGTATTCTCAATGTCCTTTTGTGGTTGCCTGGGTCTATATGTTTGTTCATTATCATGCAGGACTAGCCTGCCTTGGTCCTCTCCATCATATCTATCTGGTGTGCCTCTAGCTAATATACCATTATTGTCATGAATTTGAAAATTGAAATGGTTTACATTTGAATTGTGGTCAGTTGCTAGTGTTGGAACAGTTTGTGTAAACTGTGTTTCGGGAACTAGGTCTTGGGTTCCAGATGCCAAAATCAGTTGACTTAGACCAGGCTGACCACTAGGTAGGTAGCTCATCATCCTGTTCATCCATCTCTCAAGTAGGTTTAAGAGATTACTTACTTTGTGGTTTTCTGCACATCACCCACCCATGAAGGTCCTAGTGCCAGGAATGGCTTGTGTTACTTTCATAGCAGTTGTCAGATCTCAGTTTGGAGTTCAGTTTCTTTCAGGAACTCCTCCAGGATATCGACAGGGAATGCAGGGGACAGAAGGTACAGTATTTCCACAGGTTTCCTGTGTGTATAGCAGTGTCTCAGGATTTCCCTTCGGTTTTGAGCGTACTGTGGGCATTCAATCAGGAGATGTCTGGGAGTTAGTGATGTATGGCATGTACTGCATAGCTTTTTGGTTGTCCCTTTGAAGTGGTGGCCGTGGCTGAGCTGTGTGACTTCCAGGCGCATTCTAGTGAGTGCTACTTGTAGGGGACGAGGAGCATCGGAGAAGGCGGTGGCTCCGATATGGGGTTTAAAGCAGGTCAGACTCTGGTCACAGTGGTGCCACGTATCCTTCCAGACATCCAGGTAGATCTTGCCGATTTTACATCTCACTTCATCATGGGACATTGGCAGTTTGGTGATTTTGTTCAGAGTGCGGGCCCTGAGAGCTAGGTCATCTGCTTTTTCATTTCCTGGAATTCCAACATGACTAGGTACCCACTCCAAGGTGAATTTAGAAGGCATATTCGGCAAAAAAGACATAGCTATCCAAGAAACAAGAAAATGTGTGGAAAAGGAGAGATTTTGAAGGGTCCGAATTGCACTGAGAGAGTCAGTTAATATAAGGAATTTGCCGGTCTTTGTGGAAAGGAATTTTATGGCAGCATAAATTCCATATAGCTCGGCTGTGAATATAGAGGAGTACAGCGGAAGTCGGGCCATCAGTGAGAATTCAGTTGACCAGACTCCGCAGCCAACTGATTCAGCTGTCAAGGAGCCATCAGTAAAGACGAGAGTGTGGGATGGATATTTGTTTCCTACAAGATCGAAGTATAGGGCTCTCCATTGAGGGTTTGAGAGGTTTTGTTTGGAGGATTTAGCAAGGGTTGAGTAGATGGGGTGGTCCTCAGTTCTGTAACGATGTGGCATAGGGCCAAGTAAAATAGTATGTCTCATAAACTCGCCATTTGTCTCTCCAGCTCTCTCCAAAATTCAACAAATTCCTTCCAAAATGATCAAATTTTCATAAATTCTCTCCAAAATAACATTGTAGCATAGGAGAAAAATAGATAAAACTCGCCATTTGCATTTGAAGGGATCAAAATAACTGTCACAAACTCGCCATTAAAATGGCGAGTTTGGACATGCTTTATTACTTGGGCATAGGGATGCAAGGAGGTAGCTGTTCTTCTATGTCTGCTATTCTCAATTCTGAAATCAACTGTTCAAGAACTGGGAAGATGTATCTTTGGTGGAGGTTTTCTGGAACGGGTTGGTGCGAAGAGATAAATGAGGCCACTGGGTGATTTTCTATGGTTGCCGTGCGGCATCCATACTGTAGAAGCAACTGGCGTCGTCTGATGGAAAGAGGGGTGATGTTAGCTTCCGCCTCTAGTTTTCTCGTAGGAGTGGGTCTCAGAAGACCTAGGATAGTGCGAATTGCAGCATATTGTACTCGGTCTGGCTTGGTGAGGTGTGACTTGGCGGCAGATGCAAACAGCATACAGCCAAAGTCCAGTTTGGGCAGGATGAGTGATAAATAGAGGCGCTTCAAGGTCAGATAGTCGGAGCTGTATCGAGAAAAATGATATGATCTTCAGCAGATTCAGGTCCTTCACACATCTAGCCTGTAGTCCCGCTATATGTTTGTTCCAAGTTAATTTGCTGTCAAACACCATTCCCAGATATCTTATAGATTGTACATAGTTTATGGTGTTGTCCAGTATGCGCAAATTTGGTGGTGAGTTGGTAGGCCGGTTCGTGAAGATGATTGAATTTGTCTTTGTTGGAGATATTGTTAAACCCCATTTATGGGACCAGTCTGATATGGAGTCAATGGCCAGTTGCATTTTGGTGAGTGCCTCGTTCAGGTCTGAGGAGGAGGTCCAGAGGGCCCCATCGTCTGCATAGAGGGAGTGATGGACTCCAATTGGGATTTCATCAAATAGGTCATTAATCATGATGTTGAACAGGGTTGGGCTCAGTACCGAGCCCTGTGGGACTCCTGCGATTACAGGAAAAGGTGTTGACAGGGAGTCTGCGTTCCGAACGGAAATACGTCTTGCAATAAGGAATTCCCTTATAAATCTGATTAGATTTCCAGATATTCCTAGTTTTTCCAGTTTCAGGAAGAGCTCGTGGTGCCAGACTGTGTCGAATGCCTTATTTATATCCAGAAGTAC